>JAANDH010000354.1:0-22972 GCA_011799765.1 Nymphaea thermarum
ATTGATTTAGAGGAAGCTCTATAAGAGAAGCAAACTTCAAAGCAGGCTTCAACACATGCAATGGCAAAACCACTTCTGTTCCATAGACTAACTCTGCTGGAGTAGCATTAGTTGGGGTTCTCATAGTGGTGCGGTATGCCCATAGAGCGTTATACATCTTTTCATGCCAGTCCCTTCCTGTTTCTACAGTCCTTTCTAGTGGATAAACCTTACCTTTAGTTGCCTAATGAAAGATTTTATGCTCGTACTAAGCCTCTTGGCTAAGGTATATTGGCATATCTTATATGGAACAATTTGATCACACCCAATTCAATTAGGGTCCTAAGCTCATTTTCAAATATATGCATGATAAAGGAGACTTTCAAAAATACTGAATTTTTATCATCGTGTGATGATTACATGTGTGTCTTCATACAATCTTTGATCAATTTAATAATCTTGCATTTCATTTTCTTATTTAAATCAAAGTCTTTTTCAATCATTTCTATATAATCTTCAACATGATCACACTATGGAATCATGTTTGGACTCTACTATCTAAATGACACTGAATTTTCAAATACTATCATTCTAGCCAATCAGTTTTTCAAGAATCACTTCAAGATCTACATTTTCAATCCTTTGTTTCTTCATTGGTCCAACCTCATTTTTTTAAAACATGATAGCTAGTTATTGGCTCAATTACCAATCTTTGTTTGACTTAGGTCAGACAGTCTTTTGCTCTCATTTTAGCCAAACATTTTTCCAAGCTTCAATACTTAGGGGATATCTTTCCTCACGTTCTACTTCTTCCACAATTCCACTAGATCATCAATTATTTCTTGGCAAATCTTTTTTTAGAATTGCTTCAAAATCTATTTTTTGGCAATCCCTTATTTGTCTAATCTTCTATTATCAAGTATGTGACCCATCTATTGGTACAATTACTAACTTTATTTGACTCAAGTCATACATAATTATTTTGGTCTCAACACACATATCTTTCTCCTTATTTCATTGAGCTATCATTTATTCCAAATTGAATATCAATTTTTGCTTTACTCAATTATACTCCATCTTCAATCGTCAGACACGTGGTTTTCATTTATTGGATCCATATGAATCAAACATAATGTATTCATTATACTCTATTGGAGGTTTAATCCTTTCAAAATTAAGATTCTCTTTACAAGTGATAAATTGCTAATAATTCTCTCTATTTTCCTATATTATCAACTTCCTATCTTGCTATGAAAATCACTATTTACCAATCATATTTCTACAACAAATTCTTTTCATACTAGCTTTGTCCCAATTACGTATCAAAATTCTTTCATATCCTAGTGGAAGACACGTGATATTACCTTTCACTCTTACATATCAATTTTTTTATACATTTGAGGCAATTTCCATTATTTTCTCCACCTCAAGCTCAGTCCGAGATCAACATGTGTTTGACTCGGGCCATACATCTTTTTTTTTTCTCATTTATATTTAGCTGAGTAATTTTTTGGCTTCAATACATATGGTGTGTTTTTCTACCATTTTACTACTCCCATTATTTTACTGGGTCATCATTTATTCCAAGATTTTTGCTAATGCTCTGATAATATTTTCAATCGTTGGACATCTAATTTTTGACTCATTCATTCACCCTGGTTCAATACATATCTTCATGAGTCAAACCTCATATATTTATACTCTACTCGAGATTTAATCATTTGAATACTAAGATTCTCTTTTTTCCTACATTATCAACATGATATATCAATATGAGAATTATCATCCACTGTTCATATTCTTATAACAAATTTCCCTCCTACAGGCTTTGTCTCAATTTCTTCTTCCTAGAGACAAAATATAAATTCTTGCATACCAAAGTTCATATATGTCATTACCTTGCACCCTTATTTTCCTGTTAGTGGAACATATATCTCCTTTATATAATTTTGCTCATATCTTATTTGATTGAGGCAATTTTCATTACTTTCTTCACCTGAGTCTCAATGCAAGACATCAACTAGCTATCTTCTACCTAGCATTCTCTCGTTTATCAATCATGGTAAATTCCTAATACTGGGGCATTTTTATTATTTCGAAACATTTCCAAAATGTTTTGCGACAAATATTTTTCATAAACAATCATCACTGTCCATAGAAAAAGGAATCATATCCCAATCATATCAATTCAGCTGTTAAGCTAAAAAATTGATCAAGCGCAATCCGGCCACAAGGCTCGGAGCTTTCTAAAGCTAGCTCAACCATGTCGATAGACAAGGGAATTTTATGGAGCAAGCGCAACTTGGCCGTTTGGCTAGGGGCTTTTTCGAAGCAAGCTCAACTCAAACGTTAGTTTGGGGAATTTTAACAAATTCAAAATCCAGCCTTGGGTGAAAACAAAAATTTCACCAAAAGTCCCTTGAAGTGATAAGAATACTTCTTGTCACAATCAATGTTGGAGCAATAGGGTCTTATCCTCCGTTTCAACAAAGGCATTCGAGGAGATGAGTGTTCTTACCCGGCATTGCCATTTGTTTTCGAGCAACCCATTTAGGAAAGGGGAAAACCCGAAATTATGGACAAAAGAGCAACCCACGCAGGCAAGGGGTTAAACCTACACTGCAAGCCAAAGCAACCCATGCAGGTAAGGGGTTAAACCTACACTGCAAGCCAAAGCAACCCATGCAGGTAAGGGGTTAAACCTGCACTGCATGCAAACACAACCCACACAGGTAAGGATATAAACTTGCGATGCAAGTCAAAGCAACCCATTTCAGGAGGGTTAAACTTGAATTCAATATTGGCAAACCCATGCAGGAAATGGGTTAAACCTGCAATATAAGCTCAATTAACCCATTCAGGTAAGGGGTTAAGCCTGAAACATCTCTTCCAACATGTTTTGTTTGAAAAATTTGTGGCGCTTATCTTTGTAACTAAGCATGGCTAGTGCCGGCTTAGTAACAAAGAGGGGCATCTGTTATCACACCAAATTTTTCAAAAAACAGGGTTATTAAAATTTTGGGTCTATTATTTTTTAAAATGAATTTCAAATCCAAGTTTAGATCCAAAATCCAAGTTTAAATCCAAATCTAGCATTTTAAACTCAAAATCCAATTATCAAATTCAAATTAGATCCAAAATCCAACTTTCAAATCCAAATTAGAGCAAGACCCAATTGCCCATCCTTTTGACAAAAAAACCTTCTTTTAAAGGGCGGTTTTAGTCTTTTGGTGGGCAAGACCCATTTGCCCCTCCTTTTGACAAAAGAAACTTCTTTTAGAGGGCGATTTTAGTCTTTTGGTGAACAAGACCCATTTGACTCTCTTTTTGACAAAAGAAACTTCTTTTAGAGGGTGATTTTAGTCTTTTTGAGTGGACAAGGACCCAACCAATTTTAAAAAATATTTTTATAAGCCTAATGGCCAATCATACATATTTTCAAACCATTTCTTTTTCAAAATAATTCAAAATTATATGAAATTCGGATGAAAAGGTGGTGGAATTCAAAAAAATTCAAATTTAGGGTTTTGGCTCCAAAATCCTCTATAAATAGCCCCCACTCCCCCCTCTCTTAGGCAAGAGTGGTCCATGAAAGAAACCCTAGAGTATTCTCACTTGAAGACTTAGGGTTTCTCTTGAGATCTCTCCCTCTCCCTCTTTCTCTTTCCATTTTCTCTCCAACTTGGAGCAAGATTCATCTCTTGGAGGCATTAGAGGTATGTAGTCATAATCTCTCTCTTTTCTTTCTTTATAATTTCCCTTCTCATTTTTCTTCTCCATGGCCAAAAGAGATAGCATTCTTCCTCTTTTTAGAGACAAGAGGCTATGCTCAAGTGCACTAAGAGAATGAGAAGATGAAATGATATTTTGTTAAATCATGCTCTTTCTTTTCTTGAATACATTTTATTGTTATTGTTATTTCTATTCATGAATATATTCTTGTTATTTATTTTCTTGAATATAGTCTCGATCTTCTTCTCATTTTTTTCTCTCTTCTTTCTCTCTTCATGGCCAAATGAGATAGCTCTCAATCTCTATCTAGAGATAAGAGGTTATGCTCAAGTGCACCAAGAGAATAAGAAGATGAGACTATATTTCATTTCATGACCAAATCATGTTATTTCTTTCCTTGGATATAGTTTTGTTGTTATAGTTTTTTTTTCTTTTTTGAATAGAAATTTATTATGGTCTCCTCATATTTGGTTTTTTTTTCATCTTCCACTCTCCTTAGCCACATATGAGACAACACTCTACTTCTTTTTAGAGACAAGAGGCTATGCTTAAGTGCATTGGAAGCATAAGAAGAGGAGATAATATTTATTTTCATGGTTGGATCATGTTTCTCCACTTAGTTGAATACCTCTTTATCATGTTCCATCTCTTTCTTTATCTCTCTATCATGATTTCTCTCTTTCTTTATCATGAATACATCCTTATCATGTTCTCTCTTTAACATGGCGGCATTTAGACACCACCAATACGTTAACGGTGAGTAAGAACATGAAAAAGGGAAAGCAATAATTGGAATGAATTGACGCTCACTTTCCAAATGATTTTAGCGCGCCATCATTTGCATCCATGGCGACGTCCAGCTTCATGCATGTGGGAAGCAAGCAAGTCCATAGACTGACGCCACTTGTGTCAATGTAGGACAATAAAAGGCGAAGCAATAATTTGCATCATTTGCATTCATAGCAACCTCCAGCTTCAAGCATGTGGGATGTAATAAGTCCACAGAATATGGTCGCACTTCTGGCATTCCCGACATTAAAACTGACACCACTGTATTAAATGTGTAGACTCAGGGTGTCACGGGTTCATTTTGTCCAGTTTTATTTGGCCGAGGTGGTGCAGTAAGTTTCAAAACTTTTCACCACGGCAAGCCGTAGCCATGTCAAAAAATTACCGTTCCTCCAACCACTTAGCTACTTTAAAAGAAAGTTTTCAACCAAAGCCAATTGCCGACTATATATCATTAAACAAAGCGGTCGACCATCGCGCTACTTGATGACAAGCTTTCACCTAATCGTTCATGCACATAATACATACCCTGGAAATTAGCCAAAGTCCAGAATCCCAACGAAAGTGGGTCAGGGGGGAAAATGTTGTACCATAAAGGATGTGCACCATGCACAGCAGTGCATGGTAGCCACGTCTCTCCTGTAAAATGTAACCAACTTTTTGCATTTTGGCTCTCTCTGCTCTTGGACTCATGAACCTAAATTTTAATGTAAATTGGTTAACTGATCCCTACTTTTTTGGGAATCTCCATTATTTTTTTCTATTATAAATATTCTTACTTTCAAAAAAGATTTGACGCCTTGCCCCTCGGCAACTGTTCATTGAAAAAATACAATATTTTCAAATTACAGTAAACATTTTTTGACATATCATCGAATGTACAAAAAAAATTATACCGATGAAAGATCAATCTCACCTCTTGTGTTGGGGAACATTTCCTTATGTCTAAATTCCGGAAAGAATTAATATATAATTCACATGCATGTAAATCAGATAGCAACGAGAAAATAAACTATCCTGATTTGAATTAGGTATTCAATGATAATCATATGTCCACATCTCTTTAATTTGAAGCCATAGGCTTAAATTCTGTGCTCCCTTAGGGAGTGTGGAACATTTATCCCAAAAAGTAGGTAAAATTCATGGAACTCATTTTAAAGTGTCCAATGAATCTAATAAGTTTTTGAGTTAGATGTATGAGACTGCCATATGCCCCAAACAATCCCTTATTGGAAAGGTATGTACATGCACATCAAATGCGTCTTTTGAAATTTAATATGAATCATAATTGATGTGATTTCTGTACTTTTCTTGTCCCTAAATTAGTCCGATTAATCTTCTAAATGGTGATTATAATTGAACAAGATACGAACATACCTCATATACCTATGAATCAAAACCTATGGTTCATCTTGTCAGGAGCTTGGATGAGTAAGGAGATTGACTTTGTGTATCACCTCTGTGCACACAACAAATATGCAAGGAAGGAGACTTGATATTTTAGAAATTTCTTTAAAGCTATGTACATTTTAGTCTTTTAATATTTTTATAATGGTCATTTTATCCTTCCAAAAATGTTTTTTTCAACTTTAATAAAAATAATTTAGTTATTTCACACCCATGTGCATACACACTCAACGAGGGAGAGCTCTTTCTCCTCGAGACAAGCTTCATGGAGATCCTCCAAATTATCTGTTCTTTGCCACGATCAAAGCTACTTGAGCTACCACACGACTTGGGTGGTAAGCGAAACACCTATCAACTGGAGTACATTACATTCACCGTTTGCAGTACAAAAAATTTAGATTCACATAAATAAAACTGACAACAAACTTAACCGGTCTACCAGCCCGATCAACTCATCAAGAATCACTTGGAAACTACTGGTTGTAAGGCACATATGGTCAGTGGACAACAACCGTTAACCATGTTTAAAATTAACATGATACTAGTGTTAAAATAAACACGTCTCCTATGACTGCTTTTGACAGTAAGTTGGATACTACTGCTTGGTTTTCTGGTTCGTGGGTCACATGCCCAGCTGTGATCGTTCAATGCATATCATATCCACCGACAAAGTAGTATCCACCTACAGAGGGGCGTATAACTGTGCACCTTCACCTTTCGTCCAAACCAGACACCCAAAAAGATGCTGCCATTGTCTATATATGCATTCATAGTGGAGAGGCTTGAGACACATAGAGAAGTACCAAAAGAAAGCACCCCACTAATGGCTCCGCCAACCACCCGCAGCGCCCTGCTAATGGCTTTACCTACTGGCCCGAGTTCTGCAAGTTCCGGCATTAGGAGAGGTGCATGGGGCAAGGACGAAGACAACTTGCTCAGTAAGTGCGTGGAGATGTATGGGGAGGAAACTGACACCTTGTTCCCAACAGAACAGGCAAGTCCAAGTAATTTGTCTTTGGCTTCCTTAGCATAGTCTCAAAGGCGTAGCATAGTTGGTTGGGCTTACAATCCAATGAAAGTCCGGTTATCAGTTTGATTCTAACTTTGAACTGCAATAGTGGATGCACAAAATTTTAGTTGATGAATGTACCGCTCTCTACTAAATCCCTAAGCAACCCTAAACCTCGACGGGGAAAACGAAGAGGAACTTTGTCCTCTTCAGGAATCCAGCCCTTTTAACAACATGCTCGATGTTGGCAGACTACTACTAACAAAAGTGCGTTTCACTTCGGCTAGTTGGATTGATTTGAAACCTTACTGAAGTTGACAAAAGTTATAGAGCTCACAGCCCATTTCCAAAGAACGATTGGAAGCATATACATTACTATATTATATGTAGGTTTCATGTTTAAATGCAATTTATAGTACCCTTCACGGAAGACTCACAAAAGTAGCAATATCCCATGTACGCCTTATTTGTAGATATTGGACCGATATGACATATAGGTAGAGCTCTTTTTGGCATAATTTGTGTGAATTATCCTTCTAACTTCTCGCTCCTTTTTCATGAAGGGGTGGACAGAAGACCGCAAATTAAGTGGCCTAAGGTTGTTGAATTTATTCCTTCTTGAATTTGACATCTGAACTACACCTGCAGATAAAATAACACGTAAACCAACCAAAAATTTCATTTTTCGCTTGCTCGGTTTGGCTTAAGTGCCCATGGTGAAGATGGTAACTTCCTAGTTTTACGCTTTCGACCAAGCTAAAAGTCTCTCGACCCACATGCAATTTGTATAAATCATAAACAAAAGGTTAGCTCGTCGTTGCTGCTTCCCCAAAAGAGTTGCCTCGTTCCTTTCACGCGTTTTTCTCTCAAACTAGCATGTTTGGCTTGGGAAAATAAAGTCATTTCTTGTTTGTGTATCCAAAGGCACACAAACAGCATACTTCCTCAGCCTAACTACTAGCTTGAGGGATGGAGGATGGAGATATAGCGGAAGGATTTGTCCGTTTACTTGTGTAAATGAAGTCCTGCAGCCTTTGTCTAGGCCTTTGAATCCCAATTTGTCTTCTGAATAGTCCATTCTTAGTTAGCCCAAGAGGGATCCTCTTCTTGTCTTGTGGATACCTTTTCTTTATTTTCTTTGTTTATTAGTTGATTCTTTGATTTCCGGAACACAACAGTGTTTTCACAGAATTGATGTCTTTCTTACTACAATAATTTTTGTCCTTTGGTGTTAGCAGACCGTGGACAGCCGTCGGGCCAAGCCAGATGGACCCGGTGACCGATTGGCCCACCCATGTATTTCTCCATTCTTTCATCTATGTTTTGAAATTAAACCTCCTAGAATTCAAGATTGTAAGAAGGATGTTTATACAAAAGTTGACGCGAAAAACACATTTGCAAGTGGGATTCCCACTGAACCCATAATAAATTTATTTTATTCGACGATCAAATTGATATTTCAGGGCTCAAAAGGTGTCGTAGGAGTTGCAGGCTGAGGTGGCTCAACTATCTGAGTCCAAACATCAAGCGTGAAGCCATGTCCTATATAACTGGAATGATATTCTAAAAAATTCAATTTTCTTTTCTTTAGTGTCCACAAACATTTTTACTAGGCTTTCTTCAACTTAATAGTCTCATTGTAGTCCCAACTCTATTATGGAAGAATGCACCAACCTATTACTCTTAATGAGTGGCGGAGACACGTTGAAGCTGGAATTGTCTTCGCCTACTAAA
Source organism: Nymphaea thermarum (assembly GCA_011799765.1). Taxonomy (NCBI): domain Eukaryota; kingdom Viridiplantae; phylum Streptophyta; class Magnoliopsida; order Nymphaeales; family Nymphaeaceae; genus Nymphaea; species Nymphaea thermarum. Next base: position 8,651 of record JAANDH010000354.1, read on the forward strand.
TTTACATTATTGACATACCTAAACTTAATTAATTTTTAGATGTTCATATATGAGTACCCCTTAAAATTTGACATTTAAACTTGGAGTGCCTCAACCAAAATTTTCTAGCTCCGCCACTCTCCTTAAACATTGACCCATGAGGGCTGGCATGCAGGTACGTTACTGAGGGATTCTCTTGTTTGTTCGTCGAAACGGTCCAAATCCATAGGCGTCATTTCTTGTGCAGGCCAATTTTATACATCACCGTTAACTTGCAATCAAGGAGTCTGCCGAAGGGGTTTTACTGTTATAGCTGCACTGAAATGTAGGCATGAATTTCCCTTTTGGTTGTGTTATAGGAAAAAAAAACAAATTAAGAGTACAATAATTTGTTGGGACATATGACATGCATCAGATAATGCCTCAATCATTCATAAGTAACCTTGTTTACAATAAAATAATTTTTTTTTTTCATTGTGGACAAGTTTATCCTCAACCTTGTTGGCACAACAGAAAGGGCAGACAGGGCGATGATTGGTAGGCAGCCGATCTACATTTTGATCTCTTGTAGAGTCCAACTCTTTATACTACAAAAGACCTTATACTACCAAAGAAAGGGCACTAAAAAAGTTAAAAGCATAACAATGGGGGATACCTGGTATACTATACTGAGAAATGGGGGAAGAATCAGCAGTTTAACTTTCAATCAAGCGGTAGGATAATATACTCTTCTTGCTCACCTAAAGTCATAGACAACTGACTCCACTTTATAGGCCGACCTATGTTCCCGAAGGAATATATAAAAAATTTATAGATGGTCCAGTGAAGGGGGCAGCAAGCCTGAAACAATAGCCTTGGTGTGTTTTTATATGTGAAAGATAAAGATTTAAACTTTATACTATTTACGGAGCAAGATTCAATGAGTATCCCATTGCTCGAGTGTGAGCCAAACTAATGTCTAGTGTGTGCCTCCAATATAAATCCACTAATACTAGCACAAGGTAGTTAACACCCAAGGTACATGGGCTGGCTAGTGACAGGCAGGCCACCACCTACATGAAGCTGGTTATTTGTACAGGACTGTGCACCGTTAAAAGGAGCACGGACCTGTGTGCGTGATGGTCCACATGTGATGAAATGGTGGCTGTCCACCGTGCACCGCGACACACATTCATCTCTCCCACCTACCAGTTGAAGCGGAAAATGAAATGATTTGAAGGCTTAAGCTCGTCGGCTATGTGCAAATGCTTTTACTTATTTATTTATAAACACTTTCAAAAGCACACATACAAAAATGTGCAATAACTAAAAACACACATCACTTTTCAATATTATTCAAAACAAATTTAAGTTTTTCCGTAGTTAATTGGCAAGCATGCATAAGTTTGTTTGCGTAAGGTTTCAACTGCTAGGTGAACAAAAGAGTAATATTTTGCGAGTTTCTAATATATATATATATATATATATATATTATAGTAAAAGTGACAGTTGATATGAGCAGTTCAATTTTCAGATCGGACATGGCGGCGCCCCAAGCAAGCCTGCCTAAGAGGCGCCCGCCAGGATTTGGGGAAGAGAGGGTGGCAGCCGTCAGCAGGCTCACCGGGCCTCAGCAATGCCAAAGGAGGCCTGGCGGGCCTGTCGGAGCAAGGGAAAGGCATTGGCGGCAGACGGTGCTGGTAGGTCGACATGGAAAGGGAGGGAGGGACTTGGGAAATGAGGGGAGAATCAAGCAAGAGAGGGAGGGTCAGGGAGGGAGAGTTTGAAAAAAATAAAAAAGAAAAAGATCTGAAGATCAGACGGCTCAGATCAACTGTTAATTTGACAAAGAAATGCTGGAGTTATGTATATGTACAAATTGTTTCTTGCAATAGCAATAATTATGAAAAAATGTTATGTTAGTAAGGAAATAACAGTCAGTTAGATGCATAGAAGATCGTCTGAAAAAGAATTTTTAGTATAATAAAATGGGCAAACACCAAGTAGATATCACTTAGTAATAACATGCCTAATTGTTAATTTGATTCTGGTAGGAACTACTCTTACGTACTGCAAATAGAGGTTGAGCATTATATCTACCCATGTTCAGAAACAGCCGTGAGCATTGAAAGCGGAGAAATGATGATCGTTTTACCCTTTCTTCCGGCAGCTCTGGCTGACCCAGTTTTGAAGAACTTGTGCATTAAGAAATCTGAAAGCACATTAAATGTGGCAGCTAAATTGAAGCGTTCTAATTAATGGAAGGTGGGTGAAGTAGTCAATCTGTGGGAGCAGATCAGGTCACTCTGGCGGATCATTGATGTTTTAAATTTAGCATCTCGAACGTACATTCCCCGTTCTCGATGAACACAAGTTCCAGGCTGCCACAGTAAAAACAAGATGTTTTCAAATTTTGTGCGTCAAATGCGTGCTTCCGAATTCAATTGGATTCATAAATTATGTGAATTATTCAATAATGTGAATTATTTACGTCTCTGGTTTATGGATTAGTCCAATCTTGATCTGGCATCATGTATAATCGCACAAAACAGGAACGTATATCCATGAATGTGAGCCCATGGTTTATCTTGTCAGAGGCTAGATCATCATACGACATGCTGTCTGCAGATCTCCAAAATTATTGTACATCCATGTTTTCTTGTTATTGTCCGGTTGGTCATTGGGTTGGGGTTGGGTAGCCACTTAGGCCAAGGTTGTGGCCAAAAAATTGGATGCCACGTCGGCCCAATAAGTTGTGAGGCCCGCCGCCTTGGTTGGCTCGACAATGCCCCATTCAGCTTAATAACTTATTTTTAATATTATTTTTATTCATTTATATATAATTATATATATTATGATTATGATTAATTATATTTATTTGTTATTTTATATTAAACATATATTTTTATTTTAATTGGGCGGAAAAGGGCCTAGGCTGATGTGGACTGGGTCACAATCACAAGCTGTGACCTACCTGGCTAGAGTATGACCCCCTGTTTATACTGGAGAGGCTTAGATCCCAAAAGCTTGACTACCCTTCTCCGATCTGCGGAGGTAGACACCATGACTAAAGGGTCACTTGAAAACATTATCACATTTCTGACCTATTTGTAAGACATAAGACATGTACGAGCAGTGGTAATAAGAGTTAACCCCAAATAATCTGTATTGATAACTGCAAAGTTAACCACTCCTAAAATTAACGTGATATTGACGTTAAATTCACAAGTCTTCTATGACTGCTTTTCATAGTGAACCCAACTCAGTTTCCCGGCGTTGAATGCATCTATCCAACTTGTGGTGTGATCGACAATCAACGCTAGAGATGCAGCCACTGTCTATTTATGTGCGCAATTAAAGCTCCCATTGAATTCATGGTAACGCATAGAGAGAATTGCCAAAACGAGAGGGGCGCTTGGCAGTGGCTCCGGCAGCCGTCCGCAGTAGTGCCGCCGCAGGTGCTGCGGATATAAGGAGAGGAGCATGGAGCAAGGAGGAAGATTGCTTGCTCAGGAAATGCGTGGAGGAGTATGGGGAGGGAAAGTGGCACCTTGTTCCACAAAGAGCAGGCAAGTCCCCATCGTCCATCTCTAGCTTTAGCTTCCTTCTTCTTCACTCCTGTTACAATAAGCTCCGCGAGAGTTTCTTTCACTTGGCCCTGCTAGATTTGATTTGAAAACGTGCAACTTGAAAAAGGTTAAGGACCTCACGGCCAATGTCAAGAGAATGTTTAGAAGTACATTACTTCTAAACAAAAGTACGGGTGACGTAAGGCTCAGAAAAATAGCATCCTGAGCTCCGTTTCCAGGGCCATTAGAGGTGTACTGTAACTGGGTTTGATTTTCATGGGTGCTGTTTTTCTGAATTATAAACGGCAGTTGCCCCGCCGCTTAGCTGACGAATGTGTCGCTTCTCACTCGGTTTCAAAGTAGTCCTGCACCCCAAAGGCAAGGAAAAGGGAGAGGTTCAGCCTGTTCCGGGCATCTCCCTCTCCTTTTAACATAATTTGGTACACTTTTGGCTTGAGTTGCAGAAACCACAACCTTCCTTTTCCTGTTTGTCACATATGTGGACAGAAGACCGAGAATTGAACTCCATTGGCCGGAGGAACCAAAGAATGTACTTGCATTGTACCTTTCTTTTTTTCCTCCTTCTTAAATTTCAGTATGAAAACTTTGCCTGCTTAACCGCCGGAGATAAAATGAGACCTAAACCGTCGAATAATTTGTCGCGCTAAGGGCTGTTACGGCGAGGTGGAAACTTGACCCCTTTGCCCGATTATGCTTTTTGGTATGCCAGGTACAAAAAACTTGGGCGACTACAACATGAAGATCACACACAAATATCACTTTCATCAATCAGGATAGGCAGCAGGGTGTTGATCTCTTGGCAATCAAGATAAGCCTTAAATCAATGTATATATAATACCATACCACATAAGGGAAAAATCCTAAAACTTTTAAATTTGTATTAAAAAGTGTTTTAAATAAACTTTTGAACTTCCTATTGTGTTTGTAAATGCTAACTTTATATAAATTATGTTTTATTTGAAGATAATTTTATAAAAAACTTGATATATTCTACTACCAAACTTTTTTTGTTATAATAGTTGTTTATTTTTTTATTATTAAAAAATATTATGAAATTTGAAAAATGACTAACTTAACGTTTGTTTCTCATCAAATCACTCATAAATCATGTTTATAAGGTTTGTTTGCCAAAAAAAATATTTTAATAATTAATTTTAATGATTTTGATTTCAGTCTTGTACTCAATAGTATGTCTTTTCCAACTTCCTATATATATATATATATATATATATATATATATATATATATATATATATATATATATATATATATATATATATATATATATATATATATATATATATATATATATGTCTGTATGTGTGTGTTTATATCTATGGACCCATCGGCCCATTTGGCGGTAGAAAAATGTGTAAGAGTGGCACGTGGACGCTCACTTATGAACCTTGTCCAGACTCTCCTTTAAGGGGCCCTTTTACAACTATAACAGGCATTTACTGTCTCATAAATAGGCCCCTTTTACAACTATAACAGGCATTTACTGTCAAAAAAGATAGATCACATTCATAAAACACAAAACAAAAAATGAGCCAAATTTATGAGACGTAACCTATGTTTTCCGTTCTTTCTCTCTTTTTTTAATCCATTGAAAGCGCATCAGATGGACTCGAACTCTGAGTAACAAATAATAAAGGAACCTGCCCAGAGGAATTCTACTTCCCAAATAAATAAAAAAATTATGTTTTACACTGACAATCATTTAGACGGAATTGATATTTCAGTGCTCAAAAGGTGCCGTAAAAGTTGCAGGCTGCGGTGGCTCAACTATCTGAGCTCAACTATCTGAGTCCAGACATCAAGCGTGGTATGTTTTCCATTGATGAGGAGGACCTTATCGTAAGGATGCATCGGCTACTGGGAAACGGGTTAAATTTTAACTATCCTTTACATTACGTCCTATATATCAGAAAAACTGCAGATCGTGAACGACATGTTCAAAAGATTTTGTCCGTATTTGAAAAAGCCCTTTATTTATCAAAATAATCATCGAAGCTTTTGGCATTTGGTATATGCAACCTGTCGAGTGTCGATCTCCCCGTCCATACGGTGTGAGAGTATTCTTTGTCGAAACTCGACCGGAGGAATCTCATCATTCTCTCCCTCTCTTTATATGTATATTATATATTATATTATATATATATATATATATATATATATATATATATATATATATATATATATATATATATATATATATATATATATATATATATATATATATATTATATCATGTCTATATTTTCATGGCATTTAGAAACATCATGAAAGACCGTATGTACCGCGTTGTCAGGAAGAAAGGGCCATTCAATTCATTATAGGGCAATAATTTTAGCTGTCCGGACGTTGCGGCCTTTTCCTGGATGCTTTTAAAATTAAAACAAAAATACACCGACACATACAACATGTATAAAATTATAAGATCGAGAAAAAAATATATCAAATTGCCAGATGTCAAATTTAATACTTAATAGTCGTAAGTTTGTCAAGGCATAAAAGTTAATCTCGACGATGAAAAAATTTGTTTTTCTTCATCTACTGCCATAGAACATTCTGTATCTATTCATGTCATTACATTCGTTAAAAAAAATTAACGATGCCGAACGGCCAGCCTCTTCACCGTTCAAGTTCGCTCAATTTAGGCAGCCAAGCATATTTATTTTTCTCTAATTGTGTTCTGAGATCTCATACATATAAAGTCTGGTTCATTTATTTGACCTCAAGCCCACGGATTTTAATATGTAGCATGGATTATAAACTGAAGATCTTGTAAATCACACTTTTCTTGTAAGGTTTCAAACCCAAAGATCAAAGGCAATGAAATACAACTTAAAATTTCATCTATTTTGGCTAAGAAATTGTAGCTTTCTGATTTTACACGAAGATGGTCACTGATTGCGGGAAGGATGCTCGGGAGGACAGCCAACGACGTCAAGAACTACTGGAATTCTAACTTGGCCAAAAGGGTTTCAGGCAAACCAGTTGCACCGGAACTCCCAGCAGCCCCTCCACCTCGCACGGTCGTCTACAGGCCGCAACCTCACAGAGTCTCCATGAAAATGCGTGAGTTGCTGCGCGAGATGTATTCACCACGGCACCAGCGAAGCCTCGTCCCTCCCAGCTCTTCCCACCCGCTGGACGGCGCGAAGATGGCAGACCAGTTACCCGTTGCTGCAGAGCCGTCAAACTCCAGTCTGCCGTCGCAGCCTGGAGAAGACGAGTTTGCACTTGGAGGAGGAGATTGGTTCCTCGATGCTGAACTCGACGAGTTTTTCTGTGATTCATTTCTTTTGGATTGGACGAAGGATGATACGGGTGCTTCACCATTACAATAAGAGCTGCTATCAAGTTGGTTTAGAGAGACTCTCTGGGACTCTGATGTTCCGCAATTTGTAAACTGCTTTATTTGTAATTCAGGCGCCAAGTCTTGGCAGATTCGAAGCAGCTTTGTTTTCAATTTCTGTTTACACCCCCAGAAAAGAAATCACAAACAAACAAGGCCATGAGAAACATTATACAAGATAACTTCAAGTTCAAAGCTTGTACAGCCCTCATCAATATACGTCTCGAACTCTTAAACGTGAGATTATCTAGAGGCCAGTCTGTTGATTTGGTTTACATGGTGGGATTTTGTGTGGGTATAAAAGCGCAAAGTTGTTTTGGAGGGAAAAAGTGAAAAAAAAATTGGCAAATTTTAAGACGGTTAATCTTTTAGTGACAAAAAAAGGTAGCCAAACTTAAAAAAAAAAACAAAACAAAACAAATCAAACGTGTTTTTCTGTTTTTGACGTTTTTTTCGAAAAAACAAGTTTTTTTAGCATTTTATTTGGCTAATTAGTTTTTTAAGGTTTTACATGCAATTTTTTTAAAAAAATATACGTGTTTTATGTGGCTATTATACAAAGTAAACAAATGAAAATTGGAAAGACATGGACATTTAAGTCATCCATTGGTTCACAAATTAAATTTGCAATCAATTGGGCAATGAGACTGCAGGTGGTCCGGTGGACGTAATAACAGCGATGGAGCGGGGAACTGAACTTGTACCAAAATCTTAATCCAGTTCCACTGTATCCTAAGGTCTATATATATTCATTTTTTCAAATATATTCCAACTACAGCTAAGGTGGTGCAACAGGTATTGTGTCCAACAAAATGAAGGAGGGCAATGAGGTAGTTCTGTCATGGAATGGAACCACTTTCGCTTGTATAAGGTTTGTGGTTCAGTTATACTGTAGGAATTTGTTTATATTAAACAGATGGAAGCCTACCTCCCAGCTGTATTGAATTGTGCTTATACAACAACAATAATACTAATAATTAGTAAATACTAAACGATTTAGACAAGAGAAGAAACCCAACTTTTTAAATTTATGATAAAATTTATTTTGAAAAAAAAAATGTCAATGTATATATATATATATATATATATATAAAGGAAATGCTTTACAACATGACAAAGAGGGACACAAATTACTTGCACAAAGCTCGTATAGTAAGCATGACATGCAGTTCATGCACAACACAAAGTACTACAGCAACTGGTTGTACGCACTCTCTGTGATACAAAAAAAAAAAAAAAATTGTGGATAAGAGTTTATAATAACCAAAATGCGGACAATTTTTGTTCAAAGATAAAAAAAAATCCACGAAAAAGTTAAAAGACAATAAATTGACCTTTAAATTAAAAATTCATCGAAACATACTTAATGCATATATGCTGCCTGCACATCCACACCTTATGGCACCATATCTTATGGATTCATGAGGATTGAGAATGTCGGTTATGAGTTGTGTGCAACGTTATGGCGAGTTCAACTATTTTGGTAATTTTTTTAAAAAAAATGTCCTTTATAATCAATTTAATTTTTTTTTCATTGCTGTCTTTACCAAAAAGTTATCTTTTGTGCATGAACGAAGTGCATGAACGAAAGTACTTTTGTTATTAATCATATTGATGCATAAAATTTAGTGCACCCATATAACCGGGTGGTAGTGAGCTCATGGATTACCTTTAAGGGGTATATTGAAGAGGTGTCTTCAAGAGATACTTCAATGAGATGTGTATGCTGCGTAGGGAAACAAGGGAGCTTATAAATGTACTAAAGAGCCTACATTTTGGTTTCTATTAATCTCTCTTTTGCTATGTTGTTTTGCTGTGTGTAATTCTTGTAGTTTTGTGGTTAGAGTGTGACCGCTACGTCAAGATCGTTGGTGGAACCGAAAGTTCCAACATATTAAAGTTCCAAAATAAACGATGACACATTTTGCAGCCATTATGCTCGCTTAAACCAGCTACATAACTATTGCAATGTGTACACAAACACACACCAGCAGAGAAATAATAAGGTGCTCTTGTTCACAAACAGTGGATAGAATGGATCCAGTGGCGGAGCCAGCATGGGGCAGGTGTGTGCGTCTGCCCACGCCAGCCCAAAATTTTTCAAACAGCCCAAATATTTTCAAAATATGTGAATCTTAAAATATGTGAATATCTCATAAGTAGGATACGGTGAATCTTAAAAATCTTTGGTTTCACCTGCGCTCAAAATATTTTCAAAAGTCTTCTTCCTCCCTCTCACTGCCCTGCCCGCCAGCCCAAAATATCCTGCCCTACCAGCCAATTTTTCTGGTTCCGCCACTGAATGGATCCCATAAGGCACAAATGTCGATGAAAGAGACAAAAGCAAAATGAATAAACATACAAATAGACACGTTGTTCTGTTCATAAGATCACCAAATAGTAGATGGAGAACTGTTATGTTCCTATCATGTTCACTAAGACAAAACTGTGTTTTGGTCGCATGGACAAGATGTGTCCTTATGGACAACAATCAAACGACCACTGTCACTATAATTTAATACTGATTTTTCCAAATTTTACATTTGACTTGCACTGTAAATCAGAATAGTCGTCGGCTCAAAAGGGTCATAGCCAACTCTCTAAAAAGTCCAAAACTCTTTGGCGAGTTCGAGTCTCTTGTTTTGCTAAACTGTGTGCTATATGAAAAAGAAAAACTGTTCTGTGCTATATGAAAAAGAAAAAGTGTTCTGTTAAGTGGTAGAATATGGTGCACCAAATTTAAATCTTGAAAGCTCAAGGACTCACCTGACTTAAGGAGACACCTGCTAAAGACAACTCACTGATAGGTCTTTTCCGGCTTTCTAGACTTGACATAGAATATCGCTAATAGGATCTAATTACGTGTCACTAAAAAGTCTATAGTGGCAGTTCTGATATGCCATTAAATGTTGACAATGGCGTGTGGTGTACGCCACTGCACAGCTTGCAATCGTGCGTACAGTCCACCATAGTCATATTAAATGTGTGTTGCAGACAATTTTTAAACTCTGTTGTGGAGATTCTGGAGAACCTTTTTGTGATGCTTCTTCTATACCATCATAAACCAAGCATGGTGTTTTGCCATCTCAGCGGTATCCTCGCCGACAAAAAAGAAAAAATCAACAATGACGCTGACATTTTTTAATTAACCGTTGCTGGAAGGTCTGCATCTGTGGCATATGTAAGTATATGCATGGCCATTGGAGGAAGTCTCTAGTTCTACTTTGACTGGCATTTTCTGATGATCAGGTCCTCTTCATCGGTTGAAAACGTGCTAGGCTTGATGTTTGGAATTGATATTTGAGCCACCTCTAGTCAAACTTTTTGACTCCTGAAATATTTATTCGGTTGAAATTTGTGTTAAATAAACATTTTTTTTAAGAAACTTTTTGACTCCTGAAATATTTATTCGGTTGAAATTTGTATTAAATAAACATTTTTTTTTTTGAAGCAGCATTGTCGTCCATTCGACAAGCAAAAGAGTATACTTTTATACTAAGAAGTGGAGTGGGTGTGTACATGCAAGTGTTCATTTGAGTGGTGGAATAACATCACACTACACCCTAGATATCTCTTTGAGGCGTTTGTGTATAGGTGGGTACTGGACCAGCCGCTTCAGCCTACAACTAATCAATTTAAACCCCGGCCTAGCCCAGGACATGAACAAACAAATGGGTCATGGACCGAGTCCAGGCCCAACCGGGCCTACATGGTTGGTCAATCAGCCACTTGGGTCCGTCTGGCTTGGCCCTATGCTAGTCCTAGACATGTGGCCTGCTTCTAGCACCAAAAGGCAAAAAAAAATTATTGTAGTAAGGAAGACATAAATTCTGCACAAACACTGTTGCCGGGACCTTTCCTTGCAGAAATTAAAAAAAAAAACAAATCAACTAATCATAAAGAAAAAAAACAAAGGGTATTTCACAAGGCCAGACCTAATTAAGAATGGACCATTGAGAAGACAAAAAAGAATCCAAACACTTGGACAGAAGGCCAAGAACGGTATCTGAAATAGCAGAGCTACTTGTTGGCTAGGGTGGGTCACTAGCCCATCAAAAATCAGATTACAATGCCTCAACGTTACATTGCTATGATTTTAAAATTACATGGAGTGCTCACGCCAAATTTGTGTTACCAATGCAAGTGTCTTCCGACTAAAAAATTTAGGCTCTGCCACAGGTTATCTGTCATTTGTCATTTGTTCGATGAGAAATGGTACAAATGCAGGTTTTAACCATGTGGGATGGGGAGAATATCTATAGGGTTAGCCGCTACCGTTAATTAATGTTAGTTTTACTTGAAAGGAACCAGCCCTGGCTAAGAGACATTGTTGCTCCAAAAAAAAAAAAAAAAAACTCTCCCTACCCACTCGGAAGCCATTAACTCGTTCCCTAATCCTAACATGTATCAGCTTACATAAGAAAGTTGGTAACTTTGAGATTTGAACACGTGACTGACTGCTTACCAATTGTCCTACACCTTTCTTAGCATATATATATATATATATATATATATATATATATATATATATATATATATATATATATATATATATATATATATATATATATATACCAAGAAGGGCACATAACCATACCTATAAACTTTCAAAACCCTGCGGCTACTTGCCCAGTGTCCGTAAATGATTTTTGAGTGGGTGGCCTGTCAACGTTTTGTCCGTTCAATTGTGCCTCCTCCTCAAATTGAATGCCTCCAATGGCCCTAAAATTCTAGGCAGAATGCAGCGTACTAGCCTGGGGTTTTGTGCTAGCACACCAGCGGCAAAATTTCTCAACATTTGCTGGTAATAGGTAGATAATCGCTACGGCCATTAAATGGCTTCTCCGACCATAAATGTCTGGATCGATTCAATGTGGAAGGGTGGAGAAGGAAGAGGAGAAACATGCATGAATCCTATTGAAACTTGAGAGAGAGAGAGAAAGAGAGATTGGGACGTGATGGATGCATGGGTCAACGAAGCATAGAGACTACATTATATGTCGGATATTGAGGGCATCGATCTTTAAATCTTTTGCAATTAGCGAAAGAACTGGATTAGCATATCCACGATAACCAATGCACCGACGTTATATGTCGGATATTTTAATATGTAAATAAAGTCACACAATATGTAAATAAATCTTTAGTTCAATCTTGATCCGCAGGCGTTATATATAATCAAGCAAAGCACCGACGTACCTCGTCCATCTATGAATCTAAACCAATGCTTTATCATGTCATCAACTGGATTAGCATATCCACGATAACCAATGAGAGTTGTTCGTTTGCACATGCCGTCAGGAGATCTGCCAAATTATTGAACATCGTTTTTGCTTGTTCTTCTCCATAATCAAGCTTTCTCCCGCCAATATCTTTACATAAACTTGACTACCCATCTCCCAGTTAAAGGCGTGTACGGACAGTGGACAGCCACTGCGATTGCTGCTTACTCATTCATTTCTTTGATAGAGATGAGACATGAAGGTAACCCCTCAAAGGAGTGGCGTAGCTGGTCCAGGCCAATAAGAACCTAGTTAATGAATTTGATTCGTGTGGGCATTACCAATAAGAACCTAGTTACATAGTCCGGTTGTGAATTTGATTCGTGTGGGCATTACCTTTTTAGACTGTAAAACAGTAGCACATGCTGCTTTTGAATTGAAAGGAGTAACAGTAAATTCATGCTGCTTTTGAATTGAAAGGAGTAACAGTAAATTCATCCAAGCATAGATGCATTTCTGAACATTGAGGACATGAAAAGGAAGGTAAAGGTATTTCGATGAGATCAAAATTAACCACTTTTTTAAATTAACGTGATATATTTGCGTTGAATTCACACTCTTTTATCACTGCTTTTTTTTCCTAGAATACGCTTGTGGGCGTTGAATGCATATATATCCAATTTGTGGTGTCGCAGACAAAGCGAAGTCCACCTACAAGGGCGTGGAACGTAGCTGTACATGCACTTTTAGTCCAAACCGGACATGCAAAGCTAGAGATGCAGCCGCTGCCTATTTATGTGAAAGCTTCCACTTAATTTTCCGCCTGCAAAGTGAGGCATAGAGAGAAGTGCCAAAACAAGAGAGGCGCTTGGCAATGGCTCCGGCAGCCGCGCGCAGTAGTGCCGCTGCAAGAGCGGATATAAGGAGAAGTGTATGGAGCAAGGAGGAAGATTGCTTGCTCAGGAAATGTGTGGAGAAGTATGGGGAGGGAAACTGGCACCTTGTTCCACAAAGAGCAGGCAAGTCTCCATCGTCCATCTCTAGCTTCTTTCTTCTTCCCCCATATAACAATAAGCTCAGCTAGAGTTCCTTTCGCTCTGCCTTGCCAGATTGATTTGAAAACTTCAAGTTGAAAAGTTTATAGAACTCAGGCCAAAGACAAAGGAATGTTAAACATAACTATATAATATCTAGGCTTCCAGCTTTTATGCCAAGTACCCGTGACTTAAGGCTCACAAAAATAGCAACATCCTAAGCTTCATTTACATAGTCATAAATGGTGGGTGCATAACTTTTAGCTAATGGATGTGTCACTTCTCACACAGGTTTTAAACCAGTCCTAAACACTAAGAACCGCATAGAGAAGGGGTGGAACTTCAAGAACAGTGCCCCCCAATGATTCATTTGCAGATGAACTCATGGAACATACGCTGCTCCTTTTATCATCAAAATTTGGTACTCTTTTAGCTTGAGTTGCAGAAAACACGACCTTTATTTCCTTGTTTCGTCATATATGTATGTGTACAGAAGAAACTCGATGGCCAGAAGCACCAAAGAAAGTCTAAAATATACATTTCTTTTTTTTCTGTCAAGGTTTTCACCTTGGATTTGAGCATGGTAACTTTGCCTGCTTAACCGCTGGAGATAAAACGATACCTAAACCGACGAATAATTTGTCGCGCGACGAGCTGTTACAGTGAGGTGGAAACTTGACCACTTATGGGCGATTACGCTTTCAAGCCAGGTACGAAAATATTGTGCGACTACACCATGCATATAATCTAAACCACACACACAAATATCACTTGCATCAATCTGGATAGGCAGCAAATGAACATTGGACCACTTGGGTAAGATAAGGGAAAAGATCTAACCTCTTAAATTAAATTTGTATTAAAAATGTGCTTTAAATAAACTGTGAACCACTTGATGTAGTTTTAAGCAATAATCTTATACAAATCGTGCTTTAGTTCAAGTTATTTTTTAGAAAAAACTGAAATTTTCTACTATCAAAATTTTAAACGTTATAGTAATAGTTTATCACTCGATTATTAAAAACATTACTTAAAAAAATTACTAAATTAAATATATATATATATATATATATATATATATATATATATATATATATATATATATATATATATATATATATATATATATATATATATATATATATATATATATATAT
>JAANDH010000354.1:23072-49538 GCA_011799765.1 Nymphaea thermarum
GGAACTTTGTATAGCTGGTTGGGCCAGTGCCTGTGAGAAAACAATCATTGGTTTGATGTTTTGAGCGTCAGATAGAGATGTGGTGAGGCCGCCCTCGATACTTTAAGCCTTCAAGAAAGAGAAGGTGCAGGTGAGGTAAAATACTTTCTCAATCTACGTCCAAGCGTGGATTTCTGCTTCCAAAAAAAGTAAAAATTTATGTTTCTTTGACAGAGCTAGATTCCGATGGAATTGATGTTTCAGGGCTCAAAAGGTGTCGTAAAAGTTGCAGACTGAGATGGCTCAACTATGTAAGTCCAAACATCAAGCGTGGTAGGTTTTCCATTGATGAGGAGGACCTTATCGTCAGGATGCATCGGCTACTGGGAAACAGGTTGAATTTTAACATTGTTTTAAATTATCCTTTAAATTGCATATCCAAAAACTGTACAAAGAAAGATATCCACAATGTTTTTTTGTATTAATCAAAAGAATCATAAACTTCGACACTATACATATATATATAAAGAGAGGGAGAGAGAGAGATATATGTATATATACATATATAGATAGAATTGTAGGATTTAATCCGCACAATGAAGAAATTTATTTTTCTTCATCTATTAGCTTAGAATGTTCTTTGTCTATTAGGGTGATTACATTTTCTTAAAAAAAAAAAAATTAACGATGCTGAACGGCCAGCCTCTTCCGTCTTCACAGCTCAATTTCTCCAGCGGAGTAAGATTCTATTTATTTTGGCTAACAAATTGTAGCTTTGGAATTTTACATGAAGATGGTCGCTGATTGCGGGAAGGATGCCCGGGAGAACAGCCAACGACGTCAAGAACTACTGGAATTCTTATTTGGCCAAAAGCGTTTCAGGCAAACCAGCTGCACCGAAGTTCCCAGCAGCCCCTCCACCTCGCACGGTCATCTACCGGCCGCAACCTCACAGAGTCTCCATGAGAATGCGTGAGTTGCTGCGCAAGATGTACTCACCATGGGACCAGCGAAGCGTCATCGCTACCAGATTTTCGCAGGCATTGGACGGCGAAAAGATGGCAGACCAGTTACCAGTTGCTGCAGAGCCGTCAAGCTCCAGTCTGCCAACGCTGCCAGGAGAAGACGAGTTTGCACTAGGAGGAGGAGGAGCAGGAGATTGGTTCCTCGATGCGGAACCCGACGACTTTTTCTGTGATTCATTTCTTTGGGATTGGACGAAGGATGATAACGGTTCATAACCATTTACATTAAGAGCTGCTGTCTAGTCCGTTTAGACAGACCCTTTCTGATGTTTCTCAATTTGTAAACTGTTATATGTATAAGAGACTCATGGCTGTAATTCAAGAGATCATTTCTTCTAATTCTCTAACTGTGTGACTGTCCGGCCGAACATTTAGATTCTATTTACACGTACGCCAAGTACAAACACATATGGCCCGTGAGATCCATGACACAAGATAACTTGAAAGTTCAAGCTCATATTACATCAATATATATCTGAAACTCCTGAATGTGAGATTATTCAGAAAGCCAAAAGGTGCATCCCTAATGGCCACGACTGTACTCCATGTCTCAATATTTGTGTTTGGATGACAAACAAAACTGACATCTTGCGTATCAACACATAGAACAGGCCCGTTTATTTCATTTTAAAAGTTTTGCTTCCTCAAAACTAAGGAGGTGCTTTGATGTTAGCCCAAAACCAGGTCATGCTTTTAGAGTGTCCGGGTGTCGAACACAGTTTTTTCGACAAAACTTATTTGTAAAAGAGAATGAAAAACCTAAGAAGGCGCCCAATTCCGAAACACACCAGCCCTTACTGCATATCTGACTGCAGTTTCTTGATGGTGTCTAAACAAGTCATGTGTACACTTCTTTGCATAAAAAAATGTGCTAATGATCAAAATGTCTATGACAAATTAAAAGTAAAATTTTTTAGAAAGACAAAAAAAAAAAAAAGATTATGAAAACGTCAAAAAGCCTAAAATGCATATTTTTTATACAAAAAATTTAAAGCTTTAGTGTATATTTGTTGATTTCTTGAGTTGTTCCAGGATGTCATGTCACCCAAACACGTATCCAGTTGCCGTTTGTCGTCGCTGACACCGATTTGGTGCATTAAAGAATGCGAGAAGAGGTGGGCCGATCGTCTGAGAAGATGTGGGCCGATCGTATCGTCAGACAAAGCATGTGCGGCACTTCAATTTGCGGAACATCGAATTCAGAATGAAGGAAGAAATGGGTCGACCGTACACCAATCACGTCCGAAGCTTTAATTTGTGGACCATTTCTCATCAACATCCGTTATCAACTTTCTTATTTAATATTATTGATTACTGTGACGTACCTCCATTTTTAGTTTTTCAATTTTTGGGGGACGCGCAGCTATGCTCACGGGATATATTCACGTTCGAAGCATTGTTTTGCAGCAAAAACACAGTGTTCGTGAATCAACCTATTAGGAGCAACACAAGAATATTTCTATTATTTAATGACCTATGCTTTCAAGATTGTTTTGAAAATGGAACAGTTTATATGCCTTTCCTAAATCTGCCCCCAAAAGTGTAATTTTTTGGACATCCAGTTTAAAACTATCGTATCAATATATCAATTTTTTTAAGTAGATTTATAAAACATTTGTACAGTATTTCAATTGCCAAACGACTCATAAAGATACTTGATATACTCTAAAAAGAATCAAAGCCTATCCAGGCAACACCAAGTTACTGTTAAAAGCCTATACCATCAAAACCATGTTTTTAAGCTCTAGAATTCTTAATCTGCCAGATATCTTTAACTTCGCCACGCTAAAACCTTCCTCCAGTAAAACCTACGAAGAGCAGTTGAGCCACTTGTTGGGCTTGTGTGGGTTGTTGCCCACACAGTCCAGCATGGTTTATTTGTTTATGTATTGATTTGCCTCTAACCATTGTATTATCTATGGATTATGTTTTCTCTCTCATTTGTTTAGAGCCCATCAAACATTTCTTATTGTATTAGATGGGACTAGTTAATGCCCATGGTGAAACCAAGATTTTTTTATGGGGCAAGCCAAACGGAGGCTTGGTTTTTTGGGTTTAATTTAGATAGGATCAAACTGAACTCACAAATCACAACAAAAAAATACATAGGGCAACAAATTTTTTTTTTTTATAATGTATTTTTTTTTTTAAATTCATTAGAATGACCTAGGCAACCCCACTCCCTCCTTTGCCCCTAATAATGGCCATCTCAAAAAAAAAAATTTTTTACAAAAAAACCGCTTACTGTACTTTTTTTGACAATTCAACGGAACTTATATTGTCGACGCTATGGGCTACGCAAGTTGCGACAGACCATTAAAACAATACAGCATTAAAGCCGCTCCACCCCAACCGCTGGTCCCGTTACAATGCACTTGTCCTTGTGACGAGATACTGTATCGTTACAATGAATGGGAGTTGATAGCAGCCATTATTTTAACGTGTCCAACAATGTTACTTTTAAAATTATATATATATATATGCATGCATGATACCGTTAGGATTGAAAGATGGTTAACAGGTTAAGGACTTCATGGAGGGTGGAAATGAACATGAACAAATTGAATGACCAAAATCAACTAAAATTACTGAACACCACCACAGTACTCCTACATTTGTATGTACCGGTACAAGTAAGTTCATATCGATTCTGAAATCAATTATGAAAATCATATAGTACATCAGCTATGATGGCTACAATGCATTGACAAAGAATTAAAAGTGTACTTGATCAATGGCGAGACGGTGCAAGTTGATCTAGTAATAAAAGTGTACTTGATGTAGAGAGTGATGGATATCCCACGAGGTCCAAATGATTTTTCATTTTTGCTCTCACAGAACTGTAAAAGCGTCAAAGAGCAAAAAAAAAAAAATTGCAAATGGCAGCTTCATGCTTGAAATAAGGTGGATTACCAACAGCTAAAACAACGAAATCGACGCCAACAATCTGCGGGTGGACGTAATAACAGCAGTGGGGCGGGGAACTGAACTCCTACCTAAATCCCAAAGGAGCACCATTCTATCTTTCTCTGTGTGTGTGTATATATATATATATATAAAAAAACCGAACAATTAATCAGGATAAAAACCAAACCGTTTCATTTTTGCTAATGTATATAAACTGGACACTTAAGTCAGGAATATAAACCAAACCCTTTCATTTCTTGCTAAAAGATAATTTTAAATAAAATGTAAACATCATAGTATGTTTATAAAAACTATTTTGGTATAAAACATTTTTTGAATCAAGTTGTTTGCATGAAAAATCTTGATTCTTCAATTATCAAAATATTGATGCTACTAAAGCCATTCATTTTTTGCTATTATAAAAGCCTTATTGAAACTAAACAAAAAATCAACTTAATATATATTTTGCATCAA
Source organism: Nymphaea thermarum (assembly GCA_011799765.1). Taxonomy (NCBI): domain Eukaryota; kingdom Viridiplantae; phylum Streptophyta; class Magnoliopsida; order Nymphaeales; family Nymphaeaceae; genus Nymphaea; species Nymphaea thermarum. Next base: position 27,458 of record JAANDH010000354.1, read on the forward strand.
CCTGTTTTGTTTCTTATCTATTGGTTTGGTTTTTATCTCTCTTCTCTCTTTCTCTCACTCTCTCTCTCGGTACGTCGCATCGGATTGGATCGCCATTATCATCGCTTTCTGTTGCAGCCTTTTCTATCTCCATTTTGGAATTCTGGAAGAGAGAGAAAACACTTTGCGTAAGTCAAGTGGAGGAGATGGATGCGTGGTCGTCGCTTCCCGACGACGACCGGAATGTTGATCCTTTCCTGGTGGACTCCTCAGTCTTCCTCCTCCATCCCACGCTATATTTACCAAAAAGGTATCGCCCATTCCCAGAGCTCCATCTCCTCCAATCCCGCTCTTCCTTTAGCTGGAAGAAGCTTCCGGCTGGAATGTAATTCCATTTGGGAGCAATTTGTTGTCTGGACTGGTAACTACTCTCTCTCTCTCTCTCTCTGCCGCCATCTTCTATCTCTCTCTCTCTCTCTCTCTCTGGCTCCGCCCCTGCTCGCTCGCTCTCTCGCTCGGGGACCGGTTCATCTCCCAACCGCTCCCATGCCAGAGATAGACGCCGGCGGCCCGTCACTACCACCCGTCGATCCTTCAGGTCTCTCTCTCGCTCCCTCTAGCGGCCTCCTCCAATCCATCTGCTCTGCCTCTCCTCCGGTTCTCTCTCTCCAGTCGTGCGATCTCCTCCGGCGTCCTCCAGCTCGCCTTGCCTCTGCTCGGGCGGCCTCCTCCGGTTCTCGCTCTCCCATCGGGCGCCCCCCTCCGGCCCCTCCAGCCTGGGCTCTATCGGCGTCGGGCGGTCCCCTGGGCTCTCTCTGCGTCGGGCGATCTCCTCTGGTCTCCTTCGCCCTGCCTCTGCTTGGGCGCCCTCCTCCGGCTCTCTCACTCGCTCGGGTGGTGCCCTCTGGTTCTCTTGGTGCTGGTCTCGCACTCCCGTCGGGTGGTCTCCTCTGGCCCCTCGGGCGGTCTTTTCTAGCCACTTTCCTGAATTCATCCCCTTCTCACGATGGCTTCACAGATTCAGACCCTCCTGTCGGGCGGCCCGGTGTGGCAACGGTAGCTGTCCTTCACCTCCTGTACCCCTTCTTGCAGCATTTTTTGCTTTGTCTGACCGGGAGGGAAACCGATCGTGAGACCTGCTGGAGCTTGGGGCGTCCCTTCTTCACCTTCTGCCGAGCAGTAACTATTTGTTGTATTGCTTGTGAGAATCCAGTCCTCTTTTTTGCTACCCTCACATTGCGCGCTCTGGACCCGCGGCTTTAATCTTTCACGAGAGTGGTATCATGGCAGCCCTTCCTCCTCCTCCGCCTTTGCGACCACCCCCGGGGGCTTGGGTTGGGGGCCCTAGTCGTTGTGGTATCAGGCCGGGAAACCCCCTCCCTCTTAATCGTTTGCTTTGTCGTGCGGCGATCAGTTTTCTTTGCTTACCTGAGGGGGTCCGTCAAGCAAGAGAATTGTCTTTCAGTTGGCAGTCTACTATCTTCAATTGTGTTTTCACCGGCTCACTCCAGCTATGGGACGTTCGCGGACTCCTCCAGGCTTTCCTCCCACCAGCGCGTTGTTGTTTTCTCCTTTTGCAGATGGGTGATTGTTCCCTGCGGCCGAGGCTCCCCAGGGTGGTCTCTGTGGGTAGGCCAGTCCCTTCACCTTGGTGTGTCCCCTCTTCTCGGCGTGCTTTGAGGCTTCGTCACCTTCTTCGGTCTGTCGCTTCTATCCGCGTCAGATGGGGCCAGTGGTGGTGTCAGAGGTGCGCCTCCTTGAACGGCCGTCCGGCCGTCATGTGTTCCCGATATCGTTTTCCTGCTTGTCAGAATGATCGTCGCCTGTTTGGTCAGCGGCATGGTTTTGCAGCGGTCGCTTCTTCCTTCTGGGTCCAGATTCCTCTGCCAACAGTTCAGCAGTCACCTTCTTTGGATGAGAGCTTTATGTTCTTTGGCTCTATCAGACTCCCTTGGCCTGGGCCGGCTTGTCCTGGTACGCGCGGTCCGTCTTTTTCGGTACAGGTTCCGCAGATCTTCGGCCCAGGTGGTCCGCCACGCCAGTACTCTTCGGTGGTTGAGCTCCCGCCTTCGCGGCTTCCGCCCTTGCTTCCCTCTCCGCGAGCGCCTACCTCTCCTCAGCGAAGGAGTCTAGCCTGCTCTCTGCCGCGCTCCCCTGAGGTACCCTGCTCGCCCCTTCTTTTTTCTGCTTTGCGAGCTGGGGCTTCGCGTGAGTCCGCCTCCTGCCTGTCTGCTGAGGGTCCACCCTTTGAGGTTGTTGTTGTTGCTCGCTCTTGTTCGACTATGGCCTCCGTTGTTTTGGCCTTTGGCATTCCGACACCCCCAGTAAGCTCTTTTCCCTCTGTTGCCTTTATGTTGCTCTTTACTTTAGTTACTGGCTCCCCTATGCACCGACTTGCCTTCCCTGCATATTCACCTCCCTAGACTCAGTCGCGTTTCTCCTCACTACCCCGCCAGCCTACCTCTCCCACGTGTTAGCCATGCCCTCCCCCACATCCCTTGTGTTGACTCATTTTCCCCGCTCTAAGGACTGATCTTGCATCCGCATCTAACCCCCTGTCCTCCCCTGCTCAGTTGCCTGGTGCCACCACCAGACTAGTTGTTTGTCACTCCGTGCTCGATACTCCCTCCCAGATGCGCTGGCCACATGATTTTTCATTTTTTGCTTTCACGGAACTATAAAAGCGTCAAAGAGCAAAAAAAGAAAAAATTGCAAATGGCAGCGTCGTCCTTAAAATAAGGAGGATTACCAACATGCGTCGTTCCCCACTCCATCTAATTGCAAATGGAGTGGGGAACTGAACTCCCATCAAAATCTCAAAGAGTACTATTCTATCTTCCTCTATATATATATATATATATATATATATATATATATATATATATATAAACTGGACACTTAAGTCAGGAATAAAAACCAAACACTTTCATTTCTTGCTAAAAAATAATTTTAGATAAAATGTAAACATCATAGTACGTTTTTAAAAACTATTTTGGTATAAAACGTTCTTTGAATCAAGTTGCTTGTATGAGAAATCTTGATTCTTCGATAAAGAAAATATTGATGGTACTAAAGCCATTCATTTTTTGCTATTATAAAAGCCTTACTGAAACTAAAAAAATCAATTTAATATATATTTTGCATCAACCTATTTTGTTTTTGCCTCTGATCTATTGGTTTGGTTTTTATGTCTCTCTTCTCTCTCTATTTCTATATATATATATATATATATATATATATATATATATATATATATATATATATATATATATATATATATATATATGGACTTAAGATAGGTATAGGCATTAATTACTTTTCTTTAACAGATATTGCAAGCGAACGAAATAAAATGTCCTAAAAATATGTCAAGCACGGTTAAAAACAACAAGACAAAGACTAGAACAAAGGGTTTAAACAAAGCTCACGTAGGCGAGCATGTCAAGCACGAACGAAAGGGAGCAACTTACGTCATTTGAAATGCATCCAAGTGACAAAAAATTGTGCATAATACTTTATAATGACAAAAATCCCCATTATCAGAAGAAAGAAGAATCTTTATGCAAGAATAAAAAAGGCAATGAAAAAGTTAAAAGACTCTTAAAAAATCACCAAAAATACCACAATGCATATCTGTTGCACGCTTAACTTGGCACTCCACTTGAAGACAGTAGACACCATACACTGATGACCCATGCCCTTTTTATATGGGTGAGAATGTCGTTCTACAACTTGATAAAGCATGTTTATTTTTCATATAACACACAGTTTACAAAATTAAGAGATTCGAGCTCTCCTGACCCTCTGGAGAGTTGGTGATGAGTGATGACTCCTCGCAGTTCACGAGTTCTTAGGCCGAAAAATTGATAACCAGGTCTGATTCGTAGGGCTGTTCAATGAGTCAAGCTAATTCAAGCAATTCGAACTCACTGGATAAACTTCACTGAAACTTGACTCATTTATTAAACGAATTGAGTTTGAGTTAAGAAATGAGCTCAACAACCAAAACAAGTTAAGCTCTAAGTAAGTGTGCTTGGCTCTTAAACTCGATTAAGGTCGAAAAAAGAAAATATATAAAATACATCTAACAAAATTATCAAAAAAGAAAGTATGATCGCTCAAATGGGTAAGTGTGCTCTGCTTGGTTCAAGCCAATCTTCAGGTCCTGCTTAATCGAGTAAGCTCGAGCCGAGTTTGAGCAATCCTTCCTGACACAAATTAAGGGATACAAATTAAAGGGGGAGAGAGAGAGAGAATGAGAGAGAACACATGCCACTGGTAAGATAGTTTCCTTAACCAAAAGAAATAAGCCTATGTATTGACAAACGAAGGAAGAAGAAGAGAATGAAGAGCATGGAGAAAATGGAGGCTGAAGAAGATCAAGAGTTTATTGAGAAAAAAAATGAATACAACTCAATACTCATGTAGTGGACACTAAACCCCTATTGTACTCCTCATAGTTGGCAAACTCATGAATCGGACTCAGATTGGCAGATGACTGGTCTTCGGTTCAAGGAGTTTTCTTATCCACCTGGTGAGTTGACTGGTTGACTCGGTCGATTTTAAAATAACATGAATCCAGCGAATAAGAACAAGAAATCAGGGCAAAGTCGGGCTGAGTTAGGCGGTTCCCGAACCAACTCAGGCGATTCCCGAACCAACTCAGGCGATTCCCTCACACACATTTTGTACTCGAAGGTTAAATAGCTTTATTTAATAAAAAAAAAAAACTCTCCATTTAATTTAAGAGGATACCAGTTTTAGGGATCCAACGATGTGACTACACACCTAGCCGCCAATGCAAGCATGGAAGCTTTTGAGCTTTGTTTGCAATTTTTTTGATGGGTACGTCTTTGTATGTGTCGGCACTTGGGTGATGAACCAGGCTTTTAGTTATTATTTATAAACATGAAGCCCGATCATTTCCCGAGGGAATGTTTCTAGCCATTATTATTTCACTAAGAAGCCTGATCATTTCCCAAAGACCTCTTTCTGCAAAGAGAGAATGTGGCCAGATGTATCAATCGAGAGGATTACCCTAATCTTCAGAACGTGAAATTCTTTTTCCTTTTCACAGAGACAAATAGATCTAGCTATAAGGAAAATGCTTCGTATAATTCTGGAATCTCTTTTTGACGTGATCATTTTTATTTCATAACCAGTGTTTAAATAATTCCCTGATATGTAACGTGGTGTGAAAAGCCAAAAATAATAACTAAATAAATAAAGAAAAGGTGGTTTTATACGCTTGGTGTCTCACGACCAAACAATTAGATTCCGATAAGCCTACCATTTTGAACAGGACTCAAGGGACATGGAGAATGTAGTCATTAATTTAGTCATGCATCAGTAGAAATGTTCAGCGACGCTCAACTCAAACTCGCTCGAAATTACTCGACTTGTCTAATAAGCCCAAGCTCGACTTTGTAAAGGTTGTGGACTCGTCCCCCTAAAGCTTTGGGGGTTGTTTGATGCATTGGAAATATGGACTTAAAAATAAGTTTCCATAAACTTATTTCAGAAATTAAAGAAATGAAAACAAAGTACAGATTTTCAAAGCCCCTTTGTATTTGTTGGGCTTGAGTTTATGTTTCAGGAAATAAATTTCAGATGAAAAAGATAATCACTGGATTAACGAATGCTTGAGAGCTCAACGGTTACTTTTTTTTAATCCTGAAATTTTTTTCCCACCCTTTGGGGTGGAAAAAATTTTCTCAAAAGAAATTTCTAAAAATCTACTTTTTTCATCCCAAATTTGATGGCCAAGAAAAAGTTTTAAAAAATTGAATTTTATTTTCAGTGCCACAGAACATTAATTCCATTCTTCGTTGTTACAGCCTTACAGATGATGCTTATGTGTCTCCTTCTTCTTCTTACATTTTTTTGGGATTGGTGCCATTAGTATGTATATTTATGCTTCACTTTATTTCTTTTCTTTGGCAAATTGATATTGATGAGTTTGGCAGCTCAGGTACTTTGTAGCTGATAGTAATAAATGATGGTGGTTGTAGCTTCAATTTTATCTGTGTGAATCATTTTTTTCTTATATGATTCTTTTTTTCCATTGCCCCAATATATTACTTCTCTCTGTTCTGATAAATATGGATAATGTAACATGCATTTGGTAATGCCAGATATTTGATGAGGTGAAAATCTTGCCCATTTGGTAATGCCAGATACATCAAGCTATACCAGCATTGCTAAAACTGTTTCAGCAATTGATCAATAGAAAGGCACGAGTAGTTTGTTGCACCGAGATATATATTATCTTATTACTACAGTTGCTTCTAAATCAGCTTTTTGCACTGGCGGGCGAATTCTAGATGATAGTCACAGCGCATTAGCACCAAAGTCAATGGAAGCTTTGGTGATTGAATAAAGCACTATGGCGACCCTATCTATATGAATTTTGTATCGCTGAAGGTAAGTGCATCTCCAACCATGTTTACAATGTTAATTTGTTTTTATATATGTATTATTGTGTTTGCTTATTAATCTACTAGTGATGGGCTTGTTTTTAGGAACCTAATGAAGACAATGCAACTGGCTTTACTTTTTTGGAATAGTTCAAGTTTAACTATATTATGTAAGTTCATCGTTCACATCATTTCGTATCATGTTATCTTTTATATTGCTGCCATGAGTTTGCTTCATATTTTTTACTAAATCTTGCTTACTTAAACCTTCGTTGGATTTACACGAGTGATATTGTGTGCATGTGTTGCTTTGCATAAGAATTACTGTCATGTAGAAAGTTGACATTGTACTTGAGAACGACGTAAGAGAGAGAGAGGGACTATTGAAGGTTCTATGTTCAACATCTTACTCCAAGTATGTTTACGCAGGGTTCTTAAATTGTAGCACCTTCATTTTGTATTGAGTGTGTGTGAAACATTATGCCAGAAGAAATTGTTGCGCCTTCATTTTGTTTTGTACAGAGTGTTCTGCGCACTTATAATGAGTGTTTTGTGCACTTATACTTTTATTTGAGATTAATTTTTGAATGTATAAGTTGTAGTTAGATTTTTCCCCATGTCTTTGGGAATACTCTTCATTATATATACATTCTTTTGTCATTTATTTTTTCTCCATGTTGGTATTGTTCTATGTCACAATGGTACGGCTACGGGTTCGGGTACGGGTACGGTTACGGTATTTTTTAAAATCATGGTACGGGTACGGCGACTATTATATATAAAAAATAGTTATTATATATAATTAAACCATAATTATTATATATAATTAAACCACAAGTAACTTAAAATCATGATTTTTTTAAGTTATAATGAAACTTCTTATGTTAAAGTAAAAAAAAATAAAAAACAAGTAATTTTTTTGAATTTTTTGTGTTATAATGATGTTTTGATCTGGATCCGACCCGGATCCAGATCCGGGCCGTACCCGTAAAATCATGATTTTTTTAAGTTATAATGAGACTTCTTATGTTAAAGTAAAAAAAAATAAAAAACAAGTAATTTTTTTGAATTTTTTGTGTTATAATGATGTTTTGATCTGGATCCGACCCGGATCCAGATCCGGGCCGTACCCGTACCGGTACGTGGTACGCCACTTTGACTTAGGTATTGTTAGATGCTTGTTAATTATAATGCAATGCTTGTACATGTAGATGCTTGTTAATTGTTTTTTGAAGTAGCTTGTAAAACATTATGTTATGTGCTTTTTTCATGAATGGATACAGATGGTTATTTTATCTTTTCACAGTTATGCAGAAAATGAATGAGAAATTACGTGGCCAAATATATCGTGTGATTCCTTAATCGTTAGAACAGAACTAAAGGCAGATGAGAATGCTTTGGTTAGCGTAGAACTTATTTTATCCTTGTGGAACCATGTTCCATCAAATGAGTACTTCTCTTATTTGATTAATGAACAATTGAGCACATCAAAGAGAGATTACAATAGGTATGTTGGTGTTTTATTTGAAAAAATAATGAAATTTGATGTGGAGAGTATGGTTTCCGTGCTTCATGTAAAGGCTATGTTACTTGGGTGCGGCAGAACTGGACCCGCACCCGCGTCGACGCGATGCGGGTGCGGATTCGGGTGCTAGATTCGCACCCAAACAGCACCAGATCCAAATGGATCTGGTTTCGGGTTGAAACCAGATCCAAATGGATCTGGTTTCGGGTTGAAACCAGATCCAAACCAAGTCCATCTTTTTAAAAAGACAATAATTTCGGGTGCGACCTAGATTCGCACCGCACCAGATCCAAACCAAGTTCGTGTGGTACTTTTGGATCTGGTTTCGGGTTGAAACCAGATCCAAACCAAGATACTTTTGGATCTGATTTCGGGTTGAAACCAGATCCAAACCAAGTCCATCTTTGTAAGAATACAATAATTTTGCCAAATCCAAACTTTTTCACCGTCGAGTCGCCGACTCACCCGTCGAGGTCTGCCACCGACCTTTGAATGAATGGTATTTAATATATGTTACTTTATTTCCTACGCTTTGATAGATACAAGACTAAAAAAAACGTTTGAAAGAAAAAAAAAGTTTAGCAAAGTAAAAAAAAGAAAAAACACTAAACTTTTAAAATTTAAAGAAAACTTATAAATTAAAGAATAAATAAATAACCAATAAAACAACAAAAAATAAGTAAATAAAAAAAAAGATAAAAATTACAAAATAGAAACAATTGTTTTTTAGTCAAAATTTTGAAGTTTTTATGAAATTAATAATAATAAATAATTTTTCCGCACCGCCGTACCAATAAATTTTGAGATGTGCCGCGCCGGCACCCGCACCCGCATAACATAGTGTAAAGGGCATAATCGAAGGAGCCCGACTACGATCTCTCCACCTTTTTACGATCAAAGATAAAACATCTCCACCCTTTTCCCCTTGCCCATGGCTGAAGATAGCAGTTGTGGGTAGAATGCTGTATGCCAACTAGCAAGCGATGCCCCCACCTAATGACTGTCCTGGAAAACAAGACAAACCAAAATTATGAGTTTCACCTTACACCAGATCGGCCAGTTCATCTATGCCAACAAGTGGCATGATAATGGACATGTTATTTTCATATTTTTAGCCTTTGTCAGTACGCGCGATTTGCCAGCACACCAAGTCTAGCTGCAATCGTTTATTTATATATCCGAAGCGACCCTCTGCTCTTCCAATTCAGTTCAACCGGGACATTGAATGCAATATTAAAACGCCAACGAAGATCCAAAGGCTAGTTGAATCGCGTCTTGAGGACTATTTCACGTATTAATCGTGCACTTTTTGGGCATTACTCCGTGCATATTGTGAAACGGTCTTGTTCGTCACCTGAAATGACTGAACACCAAGTCCCCCGGCCATCGCTCGTGTCCGCTAGCCATCGCCGGAAAAATGCTCAATAAAATCAGCCGTCTGCTTTGGATGGGACGTCGATCACTTCCCTCGAGATACTTGATAAATGGTCAGTCGGCGGAGCAAGCTGAAGGTATAATAAAAGCATGATGTTGATGTTGATGTTGATGTTGATGGACACCTTGCAGAGAGGCTGCCCGGTGATGAAAAAAGCATGAAAACTTTGTCAAAAATATTTCCCTTGTTTCATATCAGTGGGCGAGGCATATATTCAGATGAGCTATATAAAGCTATTGAAGAGAGGGATGAAATTCTTGCTTCCGCATATCCGTTGATGGAGTCTTCCTCTTTTCGTAGTCATGTCTTACTTAATGAATGTCATATCTTTGATGGGTGTTAACTGTGCTATTATCTAAGACCTACTTAGCTTTGGCACGAAAGATATTAAGATATTTTCTCATGTATAACAGTGTATTCTTTTTTTATTGACTGAATTTAGTTAGTGATATTTCTTGGAAATCAAACATCTCTCCATGTTTTAACTCGTTTTGTAATATGAAATCAGTGGCAGTCTGGCAGAGCCATGTGGTGGCTAGTGTGAGCAACTTGCGCCCAGTCTTGCAAAGTTTATTTATTTTTTATATTAACAATTTGAATTATTTGATTGTTTATGTACATAGGTGGCCCTATAAGCATTAATGTTATTGAATGAGTGTCCCTCTTGCCAAGATGTCTATCTCAGCTGGTGTACGAAAGCATACTAATCAAAGACAAATATGAAGGTCACATGTCTAGACCTAATTTTGTGGGTTGCGAGAGTTAGGACCATAAATTTCTAAAACCTCATAAAATATTATTTATACATTTGGATTTCAAGATTTTCTAATCCCACTGCTTCACCTTTTTGCCATCTTGTTGGATCTTGACATAAATAGCACTCTGTGCTTTAGCTTAGACTCTAGCTTTTAGAGTCACATAACCATATAAGTATGACTGTTTTATCTGTAATGAGGGATGGTGGAAAGAAAAAGAAAAAGAAAAAGAAAAAGATGATAAATCTTTGTCATCTAGTATCACTTCACATCATTTTGTCTTCGTTTTTCATTCAACCAGCCATGTGCTTCATATGGACAGTCTTAGTTAGATGGCTGGACTACATATATGGTTCTATCATACTTCTAAAAGTTCAAGTTTGAAATCTGGATTCAAATGAAGCTCTCTAGAAGTAAGTTGTTGGAATTGAGCCTCCAAGAAGTCTGTCTTGGTTTGCAGTGATTCTCTGCATAAGAAAATATCTGGATGTTACATACATGTAAAGTTGAATTATATTTCTATACGATGCATAAAACAGATTATTTTCTTTGTTAGTATATATAAATATATCTCAATAATGGTCGAGGCGGTGCCGGTGGGTAACCCATTAGCAGAAATTTGCTTATCTTTCGTCGGCAATTTTTCTTTTATTTTTTTTTTACATGCTCTTATCTCCCTTTTAGCACTATTTTGAAACTACCAGGTGAGATAGAAAGTTTCAGACCTGGTTGTCGTTTTCTTATGTCTCAATTGAATCAATTCAATAGAATCATCATGTGGGCATTGAATGTCATCTTTTACCATAATTCAATGAAGAGTTAGTGGAGAAGGGATGCATGAACGCAGTGTACTACCAAAATCAAATTTGCACTTTACAGAGTGTGTCTGTGAGAGTGAGAGAGAGAACGACGGTGATGATGATGTGATTTTCAATCCCTATGGGCGAACCTTGTTACATGACAAAAATACCCATGATTAATACAAAAAGAAACTTTTTTGTATGAACAAAAAATGAAACCATAAAAAAATAGGGATTAGATAAAGATAAAATTTGTGAGAGTCTATATAAGAAAAATAACATCTTTGTATTTCTATCTCATTCATAGGGTTATTCCATTATCTCATAAATATTTTATTATCTTATACTCATGTCTAGCGTTATGTAATATATCCGTTTGTATCTCATTATTTTATAAATCTTTTGTCATATCTCATACTTATGTTAAGCATTATCTCATGCATTCATTTGTTTGTTATCTCATGAATATTAACTCATTTGTTATTTTCATACTTTTTTGTTTTCTCATGTATATGCATATGCAATGTTTGGGCATAAAAGTAAATGTGCATATTAATAATAAGGTCCACATCCAGCATACACATGAGTGACTTAAAAAACTCGATTCCATGAATAGATTGAAGAAATATATGAAACTCACAGTACTTGCGCATTTAACAAAAGCACCTACGTTGAACTTCTGCCCACATTGGGCTCCCACCTTTTCATTCTGATTCAATAGGATGAAAGAACTTTCATTTCACTATTTTAATATATTAAATTAAAGTACGACTTTAGTCAAAGTCATGAAGGAGCTGAAAACCACATCCAGACAGTTGGAGAAATCCACGTCCTGTCAAATGTGAATTTGTTGCTAATCATGATTTATGTCATTAAATGCTTGTTTTAACTTAGTCCATTAATCTTGTGAAGGGACATTATAATTGATCAAAACGGCAACGATACCACATGAACATCTGTCGTGAAGGAAAATCTGTGTTATAAACATATAATGGGAGTTCTCAAGTATCTGTACTCCTTAAATTATTGTTCCTTTTTCCCCTGTTGTACTTGTACATGTATCTTCATTGTCAAGCTTCGTGGATCTTACTACAAGGTTACGTTCCATAACTTGACCCCTCCGGCCACTAAAGTATAGTTTGAGTTGTGGAATGAAGTTTACTACGAATTTTATTCCAAGAATTGATGGAATGAAAAATAAAATTCAGATTTCTAAAACCCCTTTGAAGCTATATGCTTAGAAATAAGTTTTCATATTTGATAGGCGTTGGAAAGCAAGTTGTGTTTAGAAATTGTTTTAAATTTCTTGGACTGTCCAATAAAATTCGTTAAAGAACACAACCCCATTTTGAAAACGCATGTAAAATATTAGGGCCGGAATGAACACACCGTCATTTTCGCTTTCTTCTTTTCTTTTTTCTTAAGAACGTGGCGTTCTACGGCGGTACGGCCCGGTACGTTTGGATCTCGATCCGGGAGAGATCTAGATCCAAACTACATTATAACTAAAAAAAACTCAAAAAAATTACTTTTTTGTTTTGTTTTTTTTTTTTTTACTTTAACATAAGAAGTCTCATTGTTAATGATGAAACATTGATACATTTTTGTTACAATTTATGGTTTAATTATATATAATAAGTATTTTTTTGAATTATTTATATGTAATAGTCGCCATATCCGTACCAAGATTTTAAAAAATACCATACCCATATCTGTACCAAGATTTAAAAAAATGTTGTACCCATACCTCCGTACCCATACCGGTACCATTGTGACATAGCTTTTTTCGCTTTTCACGCTGAAATCAAACTGCCCCCGTCGACTCGCGTCTGAATCATGATGATGAAATGGATGCTACATGGCTAGCAATGAAAAATTTTATAGGTTTGTCATAATTTTTGGGCGGATACAGAAATTTTTGTTCATAAAATACTAAATATATTCCTTGGAGCAGTAATGTCTCCTAAGACTGATCCATATAATTGAATTCAAATATACTCACATCGAATCATTAAAAACAAGGTATTAGAGTGGCTATGTGTCATACAGCCCGCACCTCCCTTTATCCTTGCAGCCATCACAGTTGGATCCCTTTGACCATTATTAGTAGAAAAGTCGTAAAAGTGGTGATAACAAAAAAAGAGGTGGAGATGGCAGGGGATAGATCTGAAATCAGTGGCTGAAAAATAGATTTTATAAGCAAGGGAGGAGTCAAAGGAGCCGGTGGCGGTCCTCCCCCTTCCTCAAATTTTTTTTTTTAATTTACATGTAAATTTAAAGAAATTATCTTATAGAAAAGTTACGAAAAAATATAATTCAGCTCTTATTTAAAATTTGAAACTATAATTCAGTTTCTCTTATGAAAAAAAGTTTCTCTGTCCAAAATACTTTGGACAATGTGGGACGAAAATTCACAAAATGCTCCTAATGGTCAAAAATTTGGTCTCTAGGTTGATGGAACCACAATGGAACTTAGATATTTGAAATTTGACCTCCCTTATTTCGTGAAATCTCGTGCGACGAACACGCCCTCAACGTTCCTAGAGGTAAGTTGCTGACCCTAATTAAGTGAGAGGGAGAGCAAGTCACGTGTGCCAGGCACACAACCACAGTAAAGGAGGGAATGGTGGTAATTTATTAAACAAAAAAATGTGTTTTCCATAGTGTTTCTATTTGTTTTTATTTTCAATTTTATCCTTACAAACATTTTTTTTATTTAAAGCAAAAGTATTTTAGTCACACGAAAAAATCATGCATCGTTATAGCACACACAACCAGCTTTGTAATTAAACACCCAAAGTGGACATTCAACCACCGCACAGTTTTCCAAGTACACCAGTCCACATATTTCGTCTCATCCAACCATAAATACTTGATTAGATTTCACGTTCACGTTTTTAGATGCGAATGCCCCGTACAGGTTTATCTCACTTGGGAACCCACCGCAGCTGTTGCCTCATCTCATCATCCGTTCCTTCGATAGCGAAAAGAGATGAACCTTAGCCCCTGCGACGCTAATAATCAATTTCGATGATGGCAAGTACTGAACAATCCACCGTCGTCTCACTTCGATTTCGGGTCCTCAGCTCTGGCGCTTGCCTGTGACAATTGAATGCATGTCCAACTTGTAGTCTTAATACCGACCAAGTAGTATCCAGCTACAAGACAAGGCCGTAGATCCCACCCTCACCTTTCCTCCAGACCAGGCATTCAACGATAAGGTGAAGGCAATGTCTATAATATGTTCCTGCATGTAACCCCAGTTTGCTGCATAGAGAGAAGTGCCAGAACACGATCAGAGGTGCTTGGCAATGTCTCCGGCGGCCGTCGGCAGTAGTGCCTCTGCAAGTGCGGGCATGAGGAGAGGTGCATGGAGCAAGGAGGAAGATAGCTTGCTCAGGAACTGCGTGGAGACGTATGGGGAGGGGAACTGGCACCTTGTGCCCCACAGATCAGGCAAGTCCCCGGTCGTGTATACTCAATCTTTAACCAATTTGCTTTCTTTTCCCCTACTAGCTAATCAAGCCCAAGGTGTCGAAAGAGGATTGCCAACGAGCTCCTTAATTTCACTTGGGTGCGCTGGATTAATGATGGTTAATTTTGAACCTTGAAGTTGGAAGGATTTCTAACCAAACTGGGATCCATCGGAAAAGGCAGCGTGACCTGTTTTCTCATTTTGTTGTCGTCCTCATGCAAGGGCAACGTGTGAATTATAAGAGAATGAGTTGCATGCAGCACCAGACAGACAAAGAAGAAGGCGGGATCGGGGTATTTTGAATATTTCGTTTTAAATGTCTTTTTTTGGTTAAAGACAAGAACCTGATTATATGTGTCATACCACCAACATAGTTATGATGAAAATATACACAAAAATGAAAATAGCAAAAGGTAAAAAGATTACAAAGGACATTCTTTTTCTTTGGCAACTTAGCTTCTTTTGTAAACAGCAACCAAAAGTATTCTGGTACTTCCGACTGTTCATGCTGTCAAACGATCCCTTGAAAAACATTCATTATTGACAGAAAACATAAGTTTTCAGCTTTTTTTTGTATAGCTTAAGCTCGAGTGGGATGCTGTAAGAATAGAAGCTGCAGACTTGTGCGTACCCAGGTGAGTGTCCTGAACGTTCTACTCTCTTGACGCACTGAGAAGTGGCGTCGTTGCATTCGATGGGTTTACATGCGTGACTGGCCTTGTCAGTCGGCGCCGGCAATTTTTGAGGAGAGGAAATTAAAGACGGGCGAACAGGATTCTGAATTTCAATAGCGACCAATGGAGTGAACTGATTCGTTCTTCTTAATTTCTGTGTAGCAAGGACAGACCAAGAAAATTAATTGGCTACAAATTTATTGAGTTTCTTCTTCTTGTGGCAACTTGTTTTCGACATCGAGTGACTCTCCCGATATGTTCTGTCATCAAGTGGCTTTCAAGCATGTGGATAAAATTCCACAAGAAACCAATGAGTGGTTTCCTCCTCTCAGTGTCGGAGTCGCAACAATTTTATGAAGGAAGCCGACGAACAAATATTTAAAGATATTTCATATTAATTAAAAAACAAAAAAAACCTTCTGTGGGCGACTAGCCCATATGTGACTCCGACTCTGCCTCCGATTAGTATGGCCTCAAACAAGGTTATATTGATCTTTTTCATATATTTCTTTGGTATGTAGGTGATTAAAGACTGGGGTAGCTAATGAAAGATTGTGAAGAATAACGTGAGCAAATAGAGAGGAAGGAGAAAGATGAAGAGACGAAAAAGAATACCTCATTTCATATATGATGGGGTATTTATACAAGTGTAGAGATCCCACAAATTATGGGATTGATAAATTACAATCTATGATTTACAACAAAGAGGGAAAGATTATGATTTCTTTCCTGAAATTTTATTTTTTGATTTTCTTCTTGATTCCTGAAAATCAGCAACTGATTTTCCTCTCCAATACTCCCCCTCAAGTTGGTGTGTGCAAATCTGAAACACCCAACTTGATTCTCAAAGTTTGAAAACTGTCTCTCCCCAATGGTTTAGTGAAGATATCAGCAAGTTGCATACATGATGATACATGATGAGCCTGAATTATTCCCTGCTGAATTTTTTCTCTTACAAAGTGACAATCTAGCTCTATGTGTTTTGTTCTTTCATGAAAAACTGGATTTGCTGAAATATGTAAAGCAGCTTGATTGTCACAATATAAATTGACTGGTTTATCATGACTCCATCCCAAGTCATTTAATAAGGCTTTTAACCAAACAACTTCACAAGTTGTCAAAGCCATTGCCCGGTATTCTGCTTCAGCAGACGATCTGGCAATAGTAGACTGCTTCTTTGATTTCCAAGAGATAGGACTATTCCCCAAGAACACAATATATCCACTAACTGATTTACGAGTGGTAGGACAGCTAGCCCAATCTGAGTCACAATAGGCCCTCAATTGTTTTGCACTCGATGAGGATAAAAGTATTCCTTTTGCTGGTGAAGCCTTTAAATACTTCAATACTCTAAGTGCCGCTTCATAGTGTGTAGTTCGTGGTGCTTGCATGAACTGATTGAGAACTTGGACTGAATACATTATATCTGGACGAGTAATGGTTAAATAGATCAAACGTCCAACTAACCTCCTGTATTTAGCTGGATCTTTCAGTGGAATACCATCATTGGGAGTTAATCGCAATTTTTGATTCATTTGAAAGTCTATAGGCTTGGCTCCCATCAAACCTGCATCATTCAAAATATCCACAATATATTTTCTTTGACTTAGAAATATTTCCGATGGCGCTCTTGCAACTTCTATGCCAAGAAAATACTTAAGTATTCCCAAGTCCTTAATGTGAAATTTCGAATGTAAATATTGCTTAACTGAAGCAATTCCTGATTCATCATTTCCTGCAATGATAAGATCATCAACATAGACAAGAATAACAATAAATTGTTTTTCATGTTTCCGAATAAAGAGATTATTGTCAGTTGATGCTTGAATGAAACCAGTGCCTTTGAGTGCAGATAACAGCTTGTGAAACCAGTTACGTGGCGCTTGCTTGAGTCCATACAGAGACTTATGAAGGCGACACACTTTATTACTAGAATACTCCCCCTCACGCAGAAGGCCTGGAGGAATGGTCATGTATATTTCCTCATGTAATTCTCCATGTATAAATGCATTACTCACATCCATTTGATATAAGTACCATCCTTGAATAGAAGCAAGAGCAAGAAGTGTGCGCATGGTTGTTAACTTTGCAACTGGATCAAATGTCTCATGATAATCAAGACCCTCTAGTTGAGTGTATCCTTTAGCAACAAGTCTGGCTTTGTAGCGTTCAATACTTCCGTCTGATCGCCGTTTGATCTTATAAACCCAACGACAACCAATGGGATTTTTCTGTGGAGGCAGAGTAGTAATAGACCATGTACTATTTTGTTCAAGAGCCTGAATCTCATCAGCCATAGCACTTTGCCAATGTTGATACTTAACCGCTTCCGCATACGAGCTAGGTTCAACATCACTCATGATAGATGTTAAAAATGCATAATGGGATTTAGAGAATTTGTGAACAGGTAAATAATTGTGTATGGGATAACGTGTACCTGAGGATTGCTTAGTTGAAGTAGATTCCTTAGGCGGTGAACTTATAACCATCACATTGGAACACACATAGTCTTGAAGATAGGATGGTGAATGACGAGAACGACTAGATTTTCGTAGAGCAAGTGAATCTGGAGGAGGTGGATCATTGGACATAGCTTGATGATCTGAAACTGGTAGATTTTGGTCATTGTTTATGGAATCGTGAGATTGAATAGGAGATAACGGGGAAGAATTTGCTGGAACACCATTCTCACACGATGACATATATTTCTCTCCAAGGTAATCAGGTTGAGGATGAGGTAAAACAACATTGTTCAAATTGTTTGTATGGCATAACTCGGTTAGAAATGGAAAATTATCCTCAAAAAAAGATATATCTCTGCTTGTAAAAATTTGTTTGGTATCCAAATCATATACCTGATACCCTTTCTAATTATGAGGATATCCGACAAAAACACATTTTCGTGCACGTGATGAAAACTTATGCATGGGGTTTAAGTTTTTGGCATAACACAAGCATCCGAAAACACACAAATCTTCATAATGGGGCTTTTTATGAAAGAGAAGTTCAAACGGAGATTTGTTATTTAAAAGAATTGATGGCATTCTATTAATTAAAAAGGTTGCTGTCAAAATACATTCACCCCAAAAAGTTACCGGGAGATTTGCTTGAAATCTAAGTGCTCGCGCCACCTCTAGTAGATGGCGATGTTTCCTCTCAACACGTCCATTTTGTTGAGTAGTTCCAACACATGAGGTTTGATGTTCTATGCCATGTTTATGAAAAAATGCTTGCATATTATGAGCTGTAAATTCAGCACCATTATCACTCCGAACACATTTCACATGAGTATTAAATTGAGTAAACACCATGGCACAAAAACGAGTTAAACAAGAAAATGTATAAACCCGTTAAAAAGAACTGAAAAACAAGATGTATGTTATATAGCTTTAGATACTTTCGTTTCCTTTTTGTTATATATTACAAAATGTTGTGTGGCTAAGCAATTATAACTCGTTTCACGTAAAAAGATGGAAGCTGATTGCTGGAAGAATACCTGGGAGGACGGCCAACGACGTCAAGAACTACTGGAACTCTCACGTGGCTAAAACGTTTTCGGCCAATCCTACAGCTACAAGAGAGATCCCAGCAACACATCCTCGCGTCGTCGTCCACAGGCCGCAGGCTCACAGAGTCTCTAACAGACTGCATGAGTTGCTGGGCCAGATCTGTCCACGAAGGGAACCGAATTTCACCCCTCCGGCCAACTCTTCGCAGCCGCTGGACAATGAGAGGACGCCACAACAATTTCCTGCGCCAAATCCATCAAGCTCCGATCTGCCATCACTGCCTGGAGACCTGGACCTAGGGGAGTTTGCACCAGGAGGAGATTTCTTCCTTAATGATGCTGAATTTGATGACTTATTCTGTGAACCATTTCTTTGGGATTGGCTGAAGGATGACGATGGTTCTTCACCATTAGATTAATGGATTTTTGGTTTGTTGCATCTCATATTTTGACCATCTCCACCCCCCCTTGTTTGTCTCGTCAACCAATGTCATTTGGCTTTCACATTCAACTAATTTCATCTTTTGCCATATTATTTTCTCTAGTTGACCTTCGTCGTCATAACTCACACCCGTCCATTTTTGCTGACCGCCTACTCTCTCTTTTTCTATGCCTTCCCATTCCTGATTTGACGATATACCCAGCAATCGTCGCTTATCTCGTGGCAGATATAGAGGAGTGCAGCAACATGGTGTTCAGAAATACAACTGCATCAACGACAATGGAGGTGTTCAGAGATACAACTGCATCAACAAACTCCATTAACTAGCTAGTTAGTGAAGGCTAATGTGCATCTTGCACTTCTCCTTAGCTAACGTTGAGCTCGGCCACATATTAGCTTTTCATTCTCTCTTTTTTATGTTCTTTCTTTCTTCAGCGGTTTCTTTGCTTTTTTGCGACTTTTTGTTTTCTTTGTGACTGCCCATCTAATGAATTCTCATTGTGTCTGCTCTTTCTCTCTCTCACGCACACAATTTGCATTCAAAAGTTAGAGTGCTTTGTAAAATTTAAAAAGGAAAAAAAAATCATCCATTCAGTTCAAGAGACCAACTCTAATTCTCAAATGATGTGACTAATAATAATAACTGAGGAGTCTGAATTATGTAGTTCGGTGCAAAGGCCACCGAGAGAAAAGCTATGCAACTACCAGACGATCAATGTGCGACTGAGGGCGGCTTGCCAAGTTTTGTTACATGAATGTTTACCTCTCACTATCTAAAGAATGCTTGTCAATCATTTCCTCGTTGTTATTACAGTTGGATATATTGTTCGCAGCAGCGTCTTCATCTCCTTCTTCAAACAATAACAGATTTGTCTTTGTTAGTTTGCCACATTCTTTCCTTATGACGGAAACTAGAGAAAGGCTAGCTATTGTGGTTATCATCCTTCATCAAACTCGGCGGCTGGCCAGAAGGTCCAAGTTTGTGCTTTAAAATGTCAAACTGCTAGTAACAACAACTTGCTTGGGTGAAAGAAACAATTAATACAATTGTCAGTAAGCCTAATGCGCCAACTTATCTTGCAGCAAATGGTAATCGATCTCCCCATGCTTCATCGTTGAATTAGAAGCCCGCATAATGAAGGCTTATAAAGCGGACAGACTGTCACAACATAAAAGAGGATTATGAAAAAGATATAGTCCAACATCCTTTAACGTATGAAATCCGTGTTAAATATTATACTACGTTGGTGTTGTTGAACGCTATCATGCTTTGATGGTTGATCCAGCAAAATGGGTTGCTTTTAGCACTCCATAAGATGCAATTTCATCCCATGAAGGTTTAAGAACCAGCCGTAGACGGGCGACATCATGACATCCAGACCAATCTGAACTCGAGAAGGCATGGCAAAAGATAACAACCATCAGATATAGTTTCATAAATATCATGTAAAGACAAGTTGAAAATGGCCTTCTCAAAGCTGCTGCAGATATTGGCTAATGAAGTGAACACTGAATGTAACATCCGGCCCATACAATGTGGGATTTTGAAAAAGGCTTAATTGAATCTGGTGCACTTTGATTTTGGACCGGCGGAGTGACAGAACATGTGCAGCCAAGCATGTTTTCAAGTTCAAGGAGACTATCTGCATACTAATTGTGGTTGATAAATAGTCTGTTTTGGTTCCAACTTCAAACAACCTCCATTCTAAGAAAACGATGTAGAAAGCCAGGGTCTTTCAAGGCAAACTTATCAGTAAGTTTTTGGATGAACTCTTGAATAAATTGAGTTGCTACCAGTGAGACTAATGTCATCTACATATATAAGAAGCAACAAAGTTTTTCTTTTATCACGACACACGAAAAGCGAGGAACCTGACAGGCTTGAAAAGAAACTAACATATAATAGAACAATGCTAAATCAATCATACCATGCTCGAGGTAGATAAATAGTGATAGCCTTTGCACATGGAACTATAGCCAAGGAAACCACATGATAGAGATAATACTGATTCAAATTTAATTTGAGCTTGATCTCCTAAATAATGTAAACACCTACTCAAAAAGGTGCAAAAACAAGATAGTCTGGTCGTTTCCAGATACTCGTTCAAACGGCAGATGCATGGATAAAGTGGAATTCGGAAGATGATGTTTTGGCCAAACCGCTGTCACGAAGGCATCTACCAATAATCTCCGTAGAACATGAGCATGGAACATCATGGTTAAGCCTAGCTCCGACAATAGAGTGATCGAAACTATTCTGCCATTCCGTTTTCATGCTGTTGTTTTATAAGGACAAGCTT
Source organism: Nymphaea thermarum (assembly GCA_011799765.1). Taxonomy (NCBI): domain Eukaryota; kingdom Viridiplantae; phylum Streptophyta; class Magnoliopsida; order Nymphaeales; family Nymphaeaceae; genus Nymphaea; species Nymphaea thermarum. Next base: position 48,767 of record JAANDH010000354.1, read on the forward strand.
GAATTCCATGGTGTCTCAAGTAGCTGCTCAAAGCAGGACCATTGAATTCCCCACTTTGAAATTACCATTTGATGGGTTTGCCTATTGCGGCAAGCTCATCACTTGTATTTTGTAAATTCTAGTGTACTCAAACATGCTTAAGTCTATGCAGTTGGATTTTCTACATAAGAAGGACTTTCTTTCTTGTGATTCATGAGCAAAATGAGTTATAAGTGTGCCCTGTACCTCCTTATAAGTTTGTAGTCCAACAACCAGACGTGATGCTTCCTCTACTATGATTCCAGTTATTTACATCCACCCTTGCATTCGCCTGACCATCATCTGCTTCTGTTTCATTGGCAGTTTGCAATTTTTGTGCAGACATCCAGGTCTCGCCATCTATGAAACCTCTCGTGTCTTAGCTCTCTATGAGCCCAAGTAATTACTTGGTCTTCCACGTAAGAAAGTTTGTTTGATCTAATTTGATGGTGACGGAGTTGGTGACATTGATATATATATATATATGGTTACCTTTATGGTCATATGGTTATTTTGTTATTTTATGTCATTAAAAGCCATTGCAAAATGTGTGTTTTGTTACTAAAAATCATAACCAGCAACTGACTGTCGCAAATACATCTTTAACTACTGTTTTTAGCGATATATAATAATTAGAAAAACCCCTCCAGCTATAGAAGTAGGGGCTAATTTCAATTCTTATATATATATATATATATATATATATATATATATATATATATATATATATATATATATATATATATATATATAT
>JAANDH010000354.1:49638-199924 GCA_011799765.1 Nymphaea thermarum
AACATATTCTGGCACATGAATAGCTCCAATGAACCTGGGATTTTGGGTACTTAAGATATGGTGTGAAAATTTTATTTTTCCTTTAAGCTGCACTAAATTCGACAGAAATTATATTTCAGATGTGTCCATATGTATTATCTGAATCGAATTTGGATTTGGATTTGGATTTGATATGCAATCTTGCAATTGGAAGTGAATTCTAGTCCCATGTCAATCTTAAGCTAGTCAGAATTGAATTCAGTTTTTGAGAAAAAAAAGGGTATGATCGGATCTTAAATTTCAATATAGTTGCACACAATATGATTAATTAATAGAATAAGTTAAATGCTGAATCCGACTTTAATTTGAACTGTTTACAACGTACATCAGTAGTTACTGCTCACGATGGCTTTATTCCATCGCTTATTCAAAGCCATGATAATCTGTTAATGTCCAATTAGTTTTGACGGTCTTGGGCAATAGCTATACATCAATTAGTTTAGAAAGGATAAAACCAATGGATAACTCAATATATATATATATATATATATATATATATATATATATATATATATATATATATATATATATATATATATATATATATATATATATACTTTCAATTCCAGAGTTCTAAGCATAATAAGTATTTTTCAGCAAATTGGACAAGCAATTGGTATCTCAAATGTGAGCAGCTGAACCTAAAGAACAATGAGAAAACTATTCCCAGTAGGCGAACGTGTTTGCGTGAAAGCATCAAACCATTGCACGACATGTATAAGATCCAGATCGAGTTTTTAAAAATTTCATGTTAGAGTCAAGCCCCACCTGAAATCGAGTTTGGGTAAGTTAGATTGGTGGAACGCCATATGTAGACTGGTTTAGCTTTGAGGGGGCATAGCGTAGCTAGAGCTCGATTTCCTACACGTGTTATTTTTCTATGAACTGTAAATAATGAATGTGTTGTACTTCATTGATAGATGCCCAACTTCCCATCTAAATTCCAAAGTAGAACTAAATCCTCAGCAGTTTTGACCTCTCAAATTGAATCCGAATCATTTACATCCCTACTTTGATCTCCGCTTTGATATGGCTGGGTGGGATCTATCGTATCAGAATCCAAAGGTTTCGGCTTTCCAAGGCCGAAGGGAAACCGGTTTTATCCGTTTGAGGGAAAAGCAGGGCTTTCCATTCTTGAGATGGGTAATAGAATCCCTTCACTCCCCCATCTTCGTTTGGGTGAGCGAGAGGTTCATCACACCATCCGAAGCGAGGCCCGAAGGCCCCCCCCATTACCCCTGCTTTTGGGGTCTTAAGTTGTGTCGGTGTCAGCAATAGCAGCAGTGCATTCTCTAACTTGGATGTTGCGCCTTACCATTTTAAAACACATGAACATAAAGTCTACGAAAATTGAACTAAAAACCTACCTTTATCCAGCCCCTAGCTACACTATGCCCTTTGAGGCACTCACCCATCTTCATTGAATTGTTGAACAAAAGGCACGAGCGAGGGAATCCCTAGCGGGCGAGCAGAGATGAGAGACAAAAATGGTTTTACCCGCTAGTGAGCAACCTAGAGCGTGGTTTTTCCTATGTGCGCTATTTCTATGAAGTGTAAACAATGAATGTGTTGTACTTCATTGATAGATGCCCAATTTCCCATCTAAATTCCAAAGTAGGGGCAAAACCTGAGCTGTTTTGACCTCTTAAATTGAATCTGAATCATGTACATCCTACTTTAATCTATGCTTTAATATGGCTGGGTGGGATCGATCCTATCAAAATCAAAAGGTTCCAGCTATCCAAGGCCGAAGGGAAACCGGTTTTAGCCGTTTGAGGAAAAGCAACAAAGCAGGGCTTTCCATTTTTGAAATGGGAAATAGAGTCCCGCCACTCATCCATCTTCGTTTGGGTGAGTGAGAGGTTCATTTCACCATTCAAAGCGGGGCCTGAAGGCCCACTCCATTTCTTCTTCTTTTGGGGTCTTAAGCTACGTCAGTGTCAGCAGTAGCAGTGGTGCATCCTTTAACTTGGATGTTGCGTCCTACCACTTTAAAACACATGAACATAAAGCCTACGAAAATCGAACTAGAAACCTACCTTTATCCAGCTCCTAGCTACACTATGCTTCTTGAGGCCACTCACCCATCTTCGTTGAATCGTTGAACAAAAGGCACGAGCGAGGGGATCCCTGGTGGGTGAGCGGAGAGGAGAGGGAAAACTATTTTACCCACTAGGAGAGCGACCTGCAGCGTGGTTTTTCCTACACGCGCTATTCCTATGAACTATAAATAATGAATGTGTTGTACTTCATTGATAGATGTCCCACTTCCCATCTAAATTCTAAAGTAAGTCTAAACCTTTAGCTGTTTTGACCTCTTAAATTGAATGTGCTTTGATTTCTGCTTTGATATGGTTGGGTGGGATCAATCCCCAAAGGTTTCAGCTTTCCAAGGCCAAAGGGAAACGAGTTTTAGCCATTTGAGGAAAAGCAGCAAAGAGCTTTTCATTCGTGAGATGGAAAATAGAGTCCCACCACTCACCCATTTTTGTTTGGGTGAACCAGAGAGGTTCATTACAACCTCGAGGTCTCAAGGCCTACCATTCCTCTTGCTTTTGGGGTCTTTAGCTGCATCGGTGTAGCCCATCATTTCCCTGCTTTTTGGGTAGTGTTTTTTTTTTTTTAAGCTTACATTAAAAAGCAATGGTGTTTTTTTTTTTAAACCTACATTAAAACAAACAGATAAAAATCTTCCCCAAATCAAACTAAAAACCTACCTTCATGCAGCCCCAAACTACACTACACTACGCCCTGCACCTACTCACCCATCATCTTCGTTGAATAACGAATCGTTGAACAAAAGGCGCGAGCGAGTGAATCCCTGGCGGGCGAGCGGAGAGGCCCTGCACCTACTCACCCATCGTCTTCGTTGAATAACGAATCGTTGAACAAAAGGCGCGAGCGAGTGAATCCCTGGCGGGCGAGCGGAGAGGAGTAGGAAAACGATTTTACCCGTTAGGAGAGCGACCTGGAGCGTGGTTCCCGCCTTCTTCCATCTGTGACTCTGTCCATCATCGTGGAGAGAGAAGGGGGAACGACCAGGAGAGAGAGAGAGAGAGAGAGAGGGATAGATGATGGAAGAGATTGTATGGGAGACGCCTCTGAACCCTCCCAAGCGCGAGGACTACGTATTCAAGGACGATAAGCAAGGCACCCGTTTCACTCACTCTCTCTCTTTCATATGATATTCACTAATCTATGCAGGAAAACGTCTCGTGAAACCCTACTTCTTCGAGTTCATCTGCAGCGTATCTCTCTCTCTCTTTGTCTCCCTCTCACTTGGGTATGCATGTGAATTGGAAGTACGGAAGTGCAGTGACTAGGGCATTGGCTTTCTTGTGGAATGGGATCAAGAATTTGACGATATTTCATTGTTTTTTATTTGTATGTAAAGTTTATGATTGGTTTGCTATCTGCATTTGTGGTGGTTGGTGTCCATTGGGATGTCTTCCAGATTATTGAAGAAGTTGGAAAATCCTAAAGACAAGTGCCACATTCATGGCGGATGGGGCATTCTGGGATGGGTACTGAAACATCATCATGAATAGTCGAGTGAGATGTTCTAGCTCAGTGGCTCAGAGAAACCAAGAAGATAAAGGCTGACCGAGACGGTCCCATGGATGCTCTGAAACTCAATTTGGGAGTTAGTAGGAAGGAGACAAAGCGGTTATTATACCTCACCTTATTTTCTCACTCTTACTAGCTACTGATGCAGTTAGGGTTGGTAACACGTAGCTGGAAAATTTCTTTGCCGGGATTCAATTAGGGTGCTGGGGGTTCGTGTTGAGAATTTCTCGTGTCGGCTAGTTTAGTATTAAAAAATTCAATCTACAAATGTTGCGGTTAATGAATTTTTAAGTATTTGTTTGATGATAATTTTTCATGCGGCATAAGTAGACATTCTACCCACAGATTTTTCATTGTTGGCGTAGTGGTACGACTACGAGTTATAGTCATTTTGGTGTAGGAAATGCTTAAGATGGTTTTGTTTCTTCCGTGCTATTGAAAGTTATATTTCCGCTTGTTGTTGCTTAAAGAATAATTTCCTGTCATTAAAGATGCTTAACGCTACCTGTTGATTGAAGCCTCATTTTTCTCCTTGACTGGTATACTTGTGTCAATATTAGTTTTGAGATCCTGAGAATCTTAACAGTAAACTTGATTGGGTTTCTAACTCTACATGTTTTTGACATTTCATGTAAGACTATACAAAAAATGTGTTGTTTCAGTATGAAGTCAAGGCTGCTTTTGTTTTGGGGGTTAATGGATTAACACTTAACAGTAAAAGCATGCTGAACTTCAAAACAATGAATTCCACAGGATCACATGCATGCTTATTGTGAAAGAGAGCAGGCAGTTAGATTTAAAAATATATTATTATTGACTACTTTATGTGCGTTTTCATTTGCTTTACTTGCATCCTTTCAATTTGTTTTAAATATGGTTTTTCTTCTCTTTCCATTCAAAAGTATATTCTGCTTTAGAATCTAAAGAATTGATGATAGATGTGTCTCTTACAGGTAAAGAATAGATGGGCTGGGAAGACTGTTGTTGACTTGTTTGCTCATGGATTTAGGCAACGGCCCCGTGATTACTATCTATTGCACAGGGCTTTTTGGTGCTGCTTGAATTTTATTTTTTGCTACGTTGCCAGTTTCTGAGGCATTAATACATGTAGAATGTATTTGAAAATTTTATTCCTTTCATTGATCTGCTGAAATACATAGTCCCTGGTATTGTTGTGCTCTAGATTTTTTTCTTTTCAAAAAAGTTTTTTCAATGTCAAAATTATTTTAAATGGAAAACTGCATAAAGTATAAAAGAATGGTTTTTTTTTGGCAAAAACTAGAAAGGATCATTAAGAAGTTCCGTAGAATGTAGGAGTTTCACAAGCTATAAAAAATTTATCTTTAAAATGATAAAATTAAATTTTTAGTAAAGCATCATATATGTATTGTGATAATACAATGGGTGTGTTTGGATGAGGCAAAACACCATTTAGGCATGCTTGGGTAACAGTCGAAGCTGGGGTTGTGAAAAACACAGTTTTGACAAAACAACATTTCAAAAGGGAATGAATAACCTGAACTCCCAGGTCTTGCACATAAAACATCATTTTGGTGTTTCTCCCAAACACACAAATCAGGTTTTACAAACTGATTAAAACCAAATTTTAACTAAACTGGTTTTTTTTACAGAACGACGTTTTTTAGGGTGTCATTTAAACAGTACAATTAATGTTTAGGTTTCACTCTGTAAGCCCTAAATTGGTAACTCTTTGTTGTGCTTTCAAAATATCATCTCTACTTTTGACTTGCTTAAATATGTTGTGAGATCTTTTATGTACTTTCTTTTGTTTTTAGGTTACTGCTGTTGAAGCTGGAAGAATCCAAGTTGATGGAACACGTATTGATGTTACATATACTGTTAGATCTTCACAAAGAATTAACCACTTTGTGCACAGGTTTGTTCCTTCTGCCACTGTTGATCAGGGCATGAAATTCAATTCTGGAGTTCTCTCAACGTACGTTAATCTAAGCAAATAAACAGGTAAATAATATATGTCTGTTCCCTTTATTTTTTTTTCTCCATACAGATAGACAATCCTGCAGTTTTTACTTTCTTTCTTGGTCATCATTTCGTTGTGTTAATGGTCCATGCGGTCAGCTGTATGCTTTCTATGTTCTGAATCATAAAATCCTGTTTCACAGGTTGAATCAAGAAAGTCTTTTAGATTTTCCTTCTATTAATGCAGTTTTGGTGTGGTCAAGAGTTACATAATGCCGTGCATAGTAGAATCAGCTTCACTTGAACTAAAATATGAGTGCAAGTTTGTTGGAGGGGGAGAAGACATGTTGCTTCACCTTTTTTATTTCCATACTGGTGAGCACATAGTATGTTTGATTTTGTTCAAATATTACGTAGCAATTGTTGAAAAATGGTTAAACAGATAGGGTGTTGGTGCATTGATATATGTAGTTACCATACATTTTCTTAGTGGTGAATTAATTTGTACTGCATGTTTCTCATGCAGTTCTCTTTAGTTCCCTTGATATATGCATTAGTTTTGTGATACAAGTTTATGACGTGCAGCATGCAACAAAGGAGATCATGGACCAGTTCACCGTATGCATTTTCTACCTGGCAACAATCTAATCTGGCCTTTTTCATCGATGAAATTTTTGTTCTTATTTATCAAACATGGTTTTTTATTTCAGGAAATGTATTTCACACAGGTTAGCAAGCAGGGCTGGAATCTTATTTCTTGGAACATGTTTCTAGGATTTTATTTTATGGCCATCAAACGGGATATGAACTCAATTCTTCTTCCCATCATTCTGCGTTTGCCCGCAAGGAAAGCTTCTGCACTACTAAGGTTCAATTATGTCGCTTTGCCACATTTTTTCGACGAAAATGAAGCTGCTTATTAAAAACGTAAATACCCATTTCCAGTGCATTTAGCATATAATGGACCACCATTCTAGATATATACCAGCAGGACCGCTTATTAGAGCCTTAATAGCTTGCATATGCAAGGTAAACCTTCATCATGAGGAAGGTGTCCTGCCCCCACCAAACTACCGAGGCAAATTCAAGGTACTGGGAAAGTGATTTTAATATCCCTTTCTGGACAATTCTGTCATTATCAGGCAACCATCTACCATGAGGTCTTGTTCAACCACCTAGTGAATTCATCAAAATGCTGGCTTATCAATCCACAAGACACAAGCAGACCAGATGAAAACTAAGGCCCGATGGAGATGTTAAGGATCACCAAAGAGCAGAACAAAAATAACAGCATTTAATAGACAAGCAACACAATTGTCAATGTCTGTAGATTGGAGCTAAAGTAAAACTAACATGAAAGCTAATAGAATATCCCACCTCAAACCCAGCAGCATCATACTGCCGACGTTTGTTAGGATCTGACAAGATGGTGTGAGAGAAAGTAATTTACTAAAATATATCAGCAGCTTCAGGGTCATTGGCATTTTTGTCTGGATGGTACCTGCAAAAATAGAGGAAACGCAATGTCTAAAAAAGAAAGTCAATTTTTAAAAACATTAATTATTTGGAGTTCTTGATGTTAAAAGCCTAAAGCCAACAAAGAAGCAAGCAGCTAACAAACTAGTAAGTTCACTTGACCAGACTATAGTTATATTCCCTAAATGCAGGAAGGAAGGTCCAACAGTGATCATATAGTTTTCACTAGGATGTAGTGGCATGGACGCAAATAGCATAATAACAACTACAGAATAGTTGAGACGACCAGATAACAACTACAGCAAAATAACACTGCAAATTTTGCCAGTTGTTTTGAATATCATGAAACCCAAATTGTTTATTGGTTGTTACACAAAAAAATAAATAAATAAATAAAATTTAGCTTTGCAATAAAGAGAACTGGAAATCCACATTGCGACAGTCATCTCCCTCAAAATTCCAGCCATCGTAATGTTACTATCAGCATATAGACTATATAGTTGAAAGTATCAGGATGCAATCGCTAGCATTACAAAATATGCTATTTAAGGCCTTTGTGCAGCAAATTTAAAGGTATGGTAGTCTACTGCAGCAGGGACCATGGGAACCAGATAGACCAACCATTTGAAAAGCAATCCAAACGAATGAAGATAAATTTCGACAAGAAGAAGTAAGAAACATAAGATTGTACAAACATCTCCAGACAGACATATATGATCTGCTTGTTTTATTTTTCCACCTCATTACATGTATCCTGTTGTTAGAATGAAAAAAGTTCACATTTTCTCTTCATCTCTCTGCATTTACTAACTGGATTGCTGGCAAATTTTTTGTTTAGATAAATGAAGGACAGTTTAAGAAGGACCCGTTCAATGAGATCTAAGATCTAGACACTTATCACATGTGGAAATGAAATCTAAAATTATTTCCAATCTCAGTTTGCTTCTATGTCTTGCTAAATGTCATTTATTCAAAGGAAAATATGGAATTAGAACTGAATCCCATGAAACTGCCAACTGAATATATTATCAAATTTGGAATCTTTGTGACAGAAAAAAGTCCAGATTTTTTGTCAGACTATTTAGAAATATGAAGTCCATATGATTCTTTTAATAGATCCATACTTATATTGTACTTGAAGTCTTGAAGCACCCTCGTCATTCATTTTGTAAGTTCCATTCTTCTGCTGAGGTACTGTGCAAGGCCATGCCAAAATGAGTGGGGAAAGGGATTCAGGTCTCCAACAATTTGTTAATAAAAACGGCAACCCAAAATGCATTTTTCAGCTTCGATCTGTTCCAAGCCAACAACAGCCTTAAGGATATCATTAGATCAGGTGACATTAAGAATGCAGGAAAAATGTTCGATGAAATGCCTCGGAAAAATGAGGTCTCATGGACAACGATCGTTGGTGATTATGTTAATGGGGCTTTGTCAAATGAGGCCCTTGTCCTGTTCTCCAGGATGAGGTTGGGAGTTGGATTGAGAATTGACCAGTTTGTCATCAGTTTAGTACTCAAGGCCTGTGCCAACCTTTCTCAAATGAGGACAGGAGAGGGTCTTCATGCGTGCTCTGTGAAGACTGGTCTTGTGAACTCCGTGTTTGTTGGGAGTGCCCTTGTGGATTTCTACATTAAAGGTTATCTGTATTGAGTCCTTGCAATATGTTTGATGAAATGCCAGAAAGGAATGCTGTTACGTGGACTGCCCTCATGACCGGTTTGGTGCAAGTAGGTCATGGCAATACTGCAATTGTTTACTTTCGTGAGATGCTCAAATCTTGTGCCACAGTCGATTCATTTGTGTTCTCCATTGCTTTGAAAGCTTGTGTAGACTTTTATTATCTCAGGCCTGGGAAGGAGATTCATGTGCAGGCTGTTCGGTTTGGTTTTAATTCAAGTTCCTTTGGGGCAAACGCGCTTGCATCTATGTATCTGAAATGTGGGAGACTGAATGATTCATTTTGTTTGTTAAAGCCATGCATGTGCGTAATGTGGTCTCCTGGACAACGATGATAGTTGGTTGTGTTAGTGAGAGTTACATGGAGGATGCACTGCAGATGTTTGTCCAGATGCTGAAGATGAAAGTTGTTCATAATGAGTTCACCTTTGCCGCAGTTATCTCTGCTTGTGCAGGTCTTGCAGCAATACAGATGGGTAAACAGTTACATGCTTATTCTCTATGCCGTGGATATATTGATTCAATGTCAGTTGGGAATACACTAGTGACCATGTATTCAAAGTTCAAACTGTGGATATATAACTGCTGCATCGGTTGTGTTTGATCAGATGAATGAAAGAGATGTTGTTTCATGGACTGCAATGGTTGCAGGCTATTGCCAGGAGTGTCATGTTGGTGAAGCTTTCCAAGTTCTCTCATGCATGCGAAATGCAGTTGACCATGGATCGATGAAAGTTAGCTCATCAATTTTATTCCCATCTTCTTAGGACTATAAATGGTGGGTACACAACGTTTAGCTAATTGATGTCTCGCTTCTCACACAGGTTTTAAACCAGTGCTAAACACTAAGAACAGGATAGAAAAGGGGTGGAGCTTCAAGAAGAGTGCCCCCAATGCTTCATTTGTAGACGAACTCATGGAACATATACTGCTCCTTTTATCATAATTTGGTGCACTTTGAGTTGCAGAAAACACTACCTTTGTTTCCTTGTTTGGTCATATATGTATGTGGACAGCAGAAGCTCGATGGTTCGGAAGCACCAAAGAAAGTCTAAAGTATACATTTCTTGTTTTTTGTTCAAGGTTTTCACCTTGAATTTGAGCATGTGAACTTTGCCTGCTTAACCGCTGGAGATAAAACGATACCTAAACCGACGAATAATTTGTTGCGCGACGAGCTGTTACAGTGAGGTGGAAACTTCACCCCTTCTGGGCGATTACGCTTTCAAGTCCAGGTACAAAAATATGATATCACACGCACAAATATCACTTTCATCAATCCAGATAGGCAGCGAATGGACATTGGATCACTTGGGTAAGGGAAATGATCTAACCTCTTAAATTAAATTTGTATTAAAGCCTGTTTTAAATAAAGTGTGAACCTCTTAATGTAGTTTTAAACACTAATCTTATATCAATCATGCTTTAGTTCAAGTTACTTTTGTAAAAAAGTTGAAATTTTCTACTATCAAAATTTTTAACGTTATGCTAATAGTTTATTTCTCGATCATTAAAAACATTACTAAAAAATTACCAACTTAATATATGTTTCATCAAATCACTCTTAAAACCATATCTATGAGGTTAGAATGCAGAAAAAATACTCTAATATTTAATTTTAATGACTTTGTTTTTTGTTCGGTACTCAAGTAATATGGTTTTACCAACTTTCCTATATATATAGTGTGTGTGTATTCTTTAACCATTGAAATGTGGGCACAAGCGCATTGATGGTTCAAAATGCGGACTAATAAATAATAAAGGGGCCTCCTCAAACAACTTTGCTAGCTGGTTGGGCCAGCGTCTGTGAGAAAACAATCATTGGTTTGATGTTTTGAAAGTCAGGTAGAGATGTGGTGAGGGTGAACTGGGTACTTTAAGCCTTCAAGAAACGAAAGGTGCAGGTGGGGCTTTCTCAATCTATGTCCAACCGTGGATTTGTGCTTTCAAAAAAAGTAAAAATTTATGTTTTTTTGACATAGCTAGATTCCGATGGAATTGATGTCTCAGGGCTCAAAAGGTGTCGTAAAAGTTGTAGACTGAGATGGCTCAACTATGTAAGTCCAAACATCAAGCGTGGTAGGTTTTCCATTGATGAGGAGGACCTTATCATCTGGATGCATCGGCTACTGTGAAACAGGTTAAATTTTAACATTGTTTTAAATTATCTTTTAAATTGCATATCCAGAAACTGTACAACGAAAGATATCCACAAAGTTTTTCTTATTTATCAAAAGAAGTCCTCTCACTACAAGAACAAACCACAAAAACAAAATAAAAGAATAGAATATACAAGTTAGCAGCATAATAAAACATAATAAGAGGGGTGGGGAGAGAGTAGATAGACGGAGCAGTAGAGTCACCCAACAGTAGACGAAGGACGGCGTTGTAGCCGAATAGCAAAGTGGACATCTCCCTATACAAGGTGTGCCACAGATTTCGACGATGAGAATGTGCCCGTGAAGACTCTGTTGTTGCGCTCCTCCCAAATGCGTCACCAAGAAGAAATGAGCCACAACCTCCAGACACGACCCCAGGAAAAAGACAGGTGGGATGAAGGACAAAAGAAGAAAAAAAAAAGGTGAATAGAAGGTGGCTTTGGGAGGTTACTAACAAATGAAGGTCATGGAGAGGTAAGGACACTATATAAGAAAGGACAACAAGTAAAAATGTGAACCCGAGACACAGCCGCGGTGATGACAGAGGGAACATTGGTTAGCTAAACTAATACCGAGGTGCTAATACTGAGGCGCTGTAGGTGGTCAAAAGTATTGATGTGACTAGCAATCAGACAAAAGCAATGACACAAGGAGAGGGACCAGAGGACCAAAGGGACCAGGGGACCAAAGGGACCGGGGTGGGAGCGACGCAACGAAAGAACCAAATGAGGCCAAGTAACAAGAAGAAAAAGTGAATTCACGGGAAGACAAAAGAGACCAAGATGGGGGGACGAGCGATGGAAGGTCAGTAAGGCGGAGAAAAGATGAAGGGCAGAAATCAGACCGCACCAAAAGTGTAAAGGAGAGATGTATGAGAAATAGAAAGAAGAGGTGTGAGAAATAGAAATATTTCAACTACTGGAAGAAGACATGTCATATTTAGAACAGATGAAAAGAGAGATGAGAGAAAGCTCAGTTGCTATACGCTACCTCCAAGAATACAAAAAAGACTCATAGGCCCAACTAAGGTTGGTAACCCAGCACCCTCAAGAAGACGCGGAAGGGCAATCATATCTCAATGCACAAGACAATCCGAAGGGCGATCACGATTCGAAATATAGCTACAAATGATTGTATCAAACCTTATCATTACAACCACAGGAGGTCGAAAGATTGTCAAGGCATGAAGGGGGATAGATGTAAGATAGTACTTAGCAATAATAATATGTCCTGGCAAGGAAAGCAGCTTTCCCTGCCAACAATGGAAGCGATCCGACAGCTTCTGCTCCACTCCATGCCAAAAGGAGGGCACAGAAGGCGACAACGTAATCCGAAGACCCAAGTAGTCCACGGGCATGTCAATAGCCTTCCACCCAAAACAAGCTTCCGCAAGAAGCACTGTGACCGGATCGAAAGAGAGAGAGAGATTGTAGCTTTCAAATTTTACACGAAGATGGTCGCTAATTGCGGGAAGAGGACAGCCAACGACGTCAAGAACTACTGGAATTCTTATTTTGTCCAGAAGGTTTTCAGCCAAACCAGCTGCACCGGAGCTCCCAGCAGCCCCTCCACCTCGCACGGTCGTCTACAGGCCGCAACCTCACAGAGTCTCCACGAGAATACGTGAGTTGCTGCGCGAGATGTATTCACCATGGGACCAGCGAAGCCTTATCCCTCCCAGCTCTTCCCAGCGGTTGGACGGTGCGAAGATGGCAGACCAGTTACCCGTTGCTGCAGAGCCGTCAAGCTCCAGGCTGCCATCGCTGCCTCGAGAAGACGAGTTTGCACTAGGAGGAGATTGGTTCCTCGATGCGGAGCTTGACGACTTTTTCTGTGATTCATTTCTTTGGGACTGGATGAAGGATACTAATTGGACAAGTTCAAGAGACTCATGGATGTAATTCAAGAGAACATTTCTTCTAATTCTCAACTGTGTGACTGTCTGGCCTAACATTTAGATTATATTTACACGTACGCCAAGTACACACACTCGTATGGCCCATGAGATCCATGACACAAGATAACTTGAAGTTCAAGCATGTATAACTGTCATCAATATATATCTGGAACTCTTGAATGTGAGATTATTGAAAAAGCCAAAAGGTGCACCTCATGGCCTTATGACTCCTTGATTACTTTTCACTTCCATTTAATCTTATAGCAAGGATTACCCCTCCCCACCACCACCCCCACCCCACCACCCACAAAAAAAAAAAATTGTTATTGGAATTACTTTATAATAATGAAAAAAAAAAGTAAATCTGTGAATTTACAAAATTATGCCAATTATTATGCATTTTTATGTTTATATTTTTCAGCCACATGTGAAACCCGAAGCATGTCCCACTAATTTAAAAGCGGTCGTTGTGTTAGGTACAATTTTGCAAATAGTTACAAATATAGCTATGATGGATACAATGCATTTACAGAGAATTAAATTGGTTTCAGATGGGTCCATCCCGAAGGACACTTGATGGTGAGACGCCAACAATCTGCAATGACAGTGCGGGTGAACGTAATGGATTTTATATATAAAGGAGGTCGCCAACAATCTGTAATGACACTTGATGTAGACAGTGATGGATATTGTTGGATACTATACTTTGCAGCGGAAGTTGCAGCGGAAGTCTCCAGTTGCCTGTAGCAAGGTCTCCAGCGAGCGTCCCCTATGAAGAACAACAAAACAAGAGCAAGAGGAGGAAGAAGTCAGTTTTGGGGGTTTACTTCCAAGGGACTTCTCACGGCTGGGATTATTGTGATTGTGCATATGCTAGGATTATAAAGTTCAGCCCCTTAGGTTTTCCCCCACCCTAGCTGCGGTTACATGAGAGAGATTTTAGGAAGAGATTTAGATAACGTCTCCCTCCCCTCAACTTTGAGTAAATCTCGTAACTGCAGGGCAGTTACGAGATATCCGGATAGGGCTCAGTGGCCACTATCCAACATCTCCCACTTGGCCATGAGACCGCCAGTTTGCTTCTACCCTACGTGGGTTTTCTCTATTCAATTTGTTACGTGGTTTTCCATACTTGGCTTATCCAACGCAACCTAAACCTTTTTCAAGGTTTACAGCGAGGTTTCCCATTCACTGGTTTTTCCTTCGCAACTTTTTAAATATATCTCAGCCCCATATGAGCTACATGTTTTGAAAACAAGTCTTCAGATATTCCCTTAGTTAAGGGATCCTCCACCATATCATTGGTAGGCAAATAATCAACCGAGATTTCATTTTTCTCAATCATTTCATGAACGTAATGGTATTTCACCATTATATGTTTACTCTTTGAGCTAACAGCTCCATTTTTTATAAGAGATATCGCTGCTTGATTATCACAATACAGTTGAACTGGTTCATGAGCAAGATCTAATTTCAAGTCTTTCAAGAACTGATTTATCCAGACAGCAAAAGTAGTTGCAACATTGCATGCTACATACTCTGCTTCCTGTGTGTGCTGAGCAACACATCCCTATTTTTTACAGGACCAGGCTATCGCCCCACCTCCAAAGAGGAATACATAACCAGAAGTAGACTTACTATCATCTTTGCATCCTGCAAAATCCGCATCCGAATAGCCAACTAAGGTCAGTTCATCAGCTTGGTAGGACAATTTCAGCCCTTTTGTTCCTTTAATATATCGAAAAATCCTTTTGACTGCTTGCCAATGAGGCCATCCAGGATTACTTTGATAACGACTTACCAAACCGATGGGAAAATGTCTGGTCTGGTACAAAGCATTAAATACATCAGACTGCCAACTGCTTGTGCGTATGGAACATTTAATTTTTGTTGTCCTTCACCAGGACAATCACTTCTGCTTAAGTTTGCTCCTTTTGCTATAGGAGTCCCAATTGGTTTGCAGTCTAACATACGAAATTTCTTCAAGATATAATCAATATATCTTTCTTGGCTTAGACTCAGGATTCTTGAGTTTCTATCTCGAGTGATTTTTATTCCTAATATATAGGATGCTTCACCCAAGTCCTTCATTTCGAAGTTTTTGTTCAGCCATGTCTTCGTTTTGACAATCATGTCATTATCATTTCCTGTTAGTAATATGTCATCAACATATAATGATAGAATACAGAAAAGGCTCCCACTTTTCTAAACATACACACAGTGGTCTAGTTGGTTTGCAACAAACCCAAGTTCTGTAATTGCTTTGTGAAAAGCAAAATACCACTGCCTAGGGGACTGTTTCAGTCCATACAATGATTTATTTAACTTGTACACTTTGTCTTCTTTTTCCTTGATGACATATCCCTGTGGTTGAGTCATATATATGGTTTCTTTCAACTCACCATTTAGAAAAGCAGTCTTCACATCCATCTGACAAATATCCAAGTCATAGAATGCCGCGATAGCCAATATTATTCTGATTGACGTGAATTTTGCAACCGGCGAATAGGTTTCTGAGTAATCAATTCCTTCCCTTTGGGAAAAACCTTTCGCCACTAGTCTGGCTTTGAATTTTTCGACTGATCCGTCAGCTTTATACTTCTTCCTTAGCACCCATTTACACCCAATGGGTTTTCTGTCATTAGGAAGATCTACTAATTCCCAGACTTTATTCTTTTCTATGGATTCAATTTCTTCATCCATAGCATTCACCCAATCCGACGATTCATGCGAGCCAACGGCTTCATCATATGTCAGATTGTCAGACATTTCGTCAATATCTGCTAAATAGCATAGCTCCTCTGCCAGATATACATAATAATCATTTAAATATGAAGGAGGAGCTTTAGGCCTTTTATGACCTGTTAACGTCTGAGATGATGAGGTATTCATATCAGTTGGTTCATTGCCTAACTGATCTTCAGTCGATACATTTCCTGACTGTTCCTCAGACGATTCCTGCTCAGTTGGTTCATTGCCAAACTGACCTTCAGTCGGTTCATTACCTGACTGATCTCCAGTTGGTTCATTACCAGATTGTTCATCTGAATAAATCAGATCATCCAGTGTATCATTTCGATATTCCACTGGATCATAATCATTATTATTGAGTTCTTCTATGAACTCTACATCTCTGCTTTCTATAAGTCTCATAGTTGAATGATATAATCTGTAGCCCTTGGATCCTTTTGGGTATCCAATAAATATACACCTCACTGATCTGTTATCTAGTTTATCCAGTTTTGGATCTAGAATTTTCACATGTGCTACAGATCCCCATCTCCTTAAATATCTTAGATCTGGTTTGACACCAGTCCACCTTTCATAAGGAGTGGTTGGGACTGCTTTGCAGGGCACTCGGTTTATTGTATACATAGCTGTTAACACAGCTTCTCCCCAAAAAACTTTTGGTAATTGTGCTCCTGCCAACATGGATCTCACCATGTTCAAGAGGGTTCTATTACACCTCTCTGCCACACCATTTTGTTGTGGTGTCCTGGGCATTATTTTTTGCCTATTAATTCCAAGATCTTTGCAATATTCGAGGAATTCACTATATGTGTATTCTCCTCCTCGATCAGACCTTACAACTTTGATATTTCTTCCAAGTTGTCTCTCTGATTTATATCTAATTAAGTATATGTATCCAAATCTTGAGAAGTCGTCAATAAATGTTATGAAATATAACTTGCCACTATGAGTTTGGATCCTGAAAGGTCCACAGATATCAGTATGAATTATCTCTAATAATTCAGTGGCCCGAATTACTTCAGACGGAAATGGTTTCCTTGTCATTTTTCTGTATACACATGACTCGCATTTCGCAAAATCATTTATATTTAGGTCGGGTATTAAACCTTGTTGTGCTAGAGTCTGCATCTTTTTGATGCTTATATGACTTAATCTTTCATGCCATAAATTTACATCCACACTCATTGCACAATCGAAATAAGCAGAACTTGAAGCTTCATTCATATCATTAAGTTTGAACATACCATGTTCTTTTACAAACTTTCCACCAAACATGAACCTTCCATGTTTTCCGACTGTTACTTTTCCTNCAACATTTAAACGATATGTCCCAATTCCCAAGACATCACAATAAGAGTTGTTTCCCATATAGATCTTGTGGGTTCCCAAACTCAGATTTTCCATGTTGATCACTCCTTCTTTTGTCTTTGCAATGTGACGAGTAGCTCCCGAATCAACCCACCAACCAGTTAGATCTCCATCTGCAAACAGACATTCTGACACGACACATATGACTTCTTTGTCAGAGTCCTCTTGAGGCTTCCTTCTGTTGTAATTGCCCTGACCTTTGTTGTCTTTCATATTTGTGAATCTTGTCCTGCAGTTCTTTCTGATGTGTCCAGGCATTCCACATCTGTAGCATTTCACTACAGTTCCTTAAGATTTCTTAGTACCTACAAAATTGCCCTTGAACTTGCCATCGTTTCGATTTTTAAATTGTTTTGGCTTTACAGGCACATGACTACCAGTAGGTTTTTCCTGGACTATCATCAATTCTGCTCTATTTCTCTTGATGAGACGTTGTTGTTGTAGAGCTAACTGTAAAGGAAGCTTTTCTAATGTAAGGCTATCAAATTGGACACTCATGGCAGTAACTGCCACATCCCAAGAAGGAGGTAGACTGTTCAATATTGTGCTAATCTGCATATTGTCAGATATAGGACTCCCCATCATGGCTAAATCTTTAGCCATGATCAACATCTTATTAGCATAGTCCATTACATCGTCTGACTCTTTCATTCTATAAGAATTGTATTGTTCTTGCAGTAACTGTACGTGCATCGTAGTCATGGTATTATATTTGGAAGTGATAGAATCAAACATTTCCTTGGCAGTTGGACAATCTTCAAATACTCTGATCTGATCATCTTCCATGAAGGCTAACATGGTAGTTTTAGCCATTAGATCATCAGAGACAAACGACTCATATGCCTTTATTTCTTCATTCGTAGGTTTGTCTCCTAAAGTAGGAAAGGGCTGATTGATCACATAAATGAGTTTTTCCAAAATCAAGGCCAACATTATCCTACGCTTCCATGAATGGAAATTTGTCCCATTCAATTTTTCAGTCTTTGCTAACTCAGAGGCTCCCACTCTTGATGTCATTTCTAAATTAATTTCCCATGGCAAGTAAAGAGCAATTAAGAAATGGAAAATGTATCACAAAAATATCACATCAAGAGATTTCACAATTATTCTAAAATAATATTTAAAGCAAGAAGACTTTGAATGAAGCATGCACACCTCTTTTCAGAGTTTATCTCAGAACCCTCTTTCTCTACTTTTAACAAGTTATAGGGTGTTTTTCATAATTTTGCATAAATGCACAACCTTCTACTAAATTTGCAAGTAATTTTCTGAAACCCTCTTTTGCTAATTTCTTTAATCCTGAGGGTACCCCAAAAGTAATTTCTTATAAAGTTCCCGGTTTCTATTTAAAACAACTTTAGCTTACCTCTTTTTGAAAAACTTTTTAGCAAAAGAGTTGCGGCATGAAATTATGGAATTTATAACAGCCTTTTTGAAAAGTTCACTAACATGGTGGACTATTTTTGTAATTTTCAAATTTTTGTTATCACATTTTCTACTAATGATCGTCAATAAGGCTGAGCATCGGGCCGGGCCTCGGGTTGGCCCGTTTATAATGTCGGGCTTCATTTTTTACATTTTTAACGGGCCGGGCCAGCCTTATTGACGATCATTAGTAGAAAATGTGATAACAAAAAAAAAAGGTGAAGATGGCGGGGGATAGAGTAGAAATCAATGGTTGAAAAATAGATTTTATAAGAAAGGGAGGAGTCAAAGGAGCCGGTAGCGGCCCTCCCCCTTCTTCAAAATATTTTTTAATTTACATATAAATTTTAAAAAAAAATCATTTATCTTATAAAAAAGTTATGAAAAATTATAATTCAACTCTTATTTAAATTTTGAAACTACAATTCAGTTTCTCTTATGAAAAATAGTTTCTATGTTCAAAATACTTAGGACAATGTGGGACGAAAAAAAAAGTGTTTTCCATATTGTTTTTATTTTCAATTTTATCCTCACAAACAGTTTTTTTTATATAAAGTAAAAGTATTTTAGTCATATGAAAAAATCATGCATCGTTATAGCAGACACAAGCAGCTTTGTAATTAACCACCGCACAGTTTTCCAAGCGCACAAGTCCACATATTTGGTCTCATCTAACCATAAATACTTCATTAGTTTTCATGTTTTTAGATACGAGTGCCCCGTACAGGTTTATCTCACTTGGGAACTCACCGCAGCTGTTGCTTCATCATCCGTTCCTTCGACAGCGAAAAGAGATGAACCTTAGCCCCTGCGACGTTAATAATCAATTTCGATGACGAAACAATCCACTGTCGTCTCACTTCGATTTCCGCAGCTCTGGCGCTTGCCTGTGAGAATTGAATGCATATCCAACTTGTAGTATTAATACCGACCAAGTAGTATCCACCTACAAGACAAGGCCGTAGATCCCACTATCACCTTTCGTCCAGACCAGGCATTCAACGATAAGGTGAAGGCAATGTCTATATATATATTCATGTATGTAACCCCAGTTTGCTGCATAGAGAGAAGTGCCGGAACAAGATCAGAGGCGCTTGGCAATGTCTCCGGCAGCCGTCGGCAGTAGTGCCGCTGCGAGTGCAGGCATAAGGAGAGGTGCATGGAGCAAGGAGGAAGATAGCTTGCTCAGGAACTGCGTGGAGACGTATGGGGAGGGGAACTGGCACCTTGTTCCCCACAGATCAGGCAAGTCCCCGGTCGTGTATATTCAATCTTTAACCAAATTGCTTCTTTTCCCCTAGTAGCTAATTAAGCCCAAGGGGTTGAAAGAGGACTGCCAACAAGCTCCTTAATTTCACTTGGGTACGCTGGATTAATGATCGTTTATTTTGAACCTTGAAGTTGGAATGATTTCTAACCAAAATGGTATCGATCAGAAAAGGCAGCGTGACCTGTTTTCTCATTTTGTTGTCGCCCTCATGCAAGGGCAACGTGTGAATCATAAGAGAATGAGTTACATGCACCACCAGACAAAGAAGGTGGGATCGG
The DNA here is from genome assembly GCA_011799765.1 of Nymphaea thermarum. Lineage (NCBI taxonomy): Eukaryota > Viridiplantae > Streptophyta > Magnoliopsida > Nymphaeales > Nymphaeaceae > Nymphaea > Nymphaea thermarum. The sequence goes on from JAANDH010000354.1 coordinate 69,490, forward strand.
GGTTTTTGTATATTTCTTTTTAAATGTCTTTTTTTGGTTAAAGAGAAGAACCTGATTATATGTGTCACACCACCAACATAGTTATGTTGAAAATATACACAAAAATGAAAATAGCAAAAGGTAAAAAGATTAGAAAGGACATTCTTTCTTTGGTAACTTAGCTTCTTTTGTAAAAAGATTCCTTCTTTTAGCAACCAAAAGTATTCTGGTAGTTTGGTACTTTTGGTGAAAGGTGTATATGATCAATTTCGACTGTTCATGCTGCCAAACGATCCCTTGAAAAACATTCGTCATTGATAGAAAAAATGTTTGTCAGGAACATAAGTTTTCAGCTTTTTTTTTTCTATAGCTTAAGCATTTGAGATGCTGTAAGAATAGAAGCTGCAGAGTTGTGCGTACCCAGGTGAATGTCCTGAACGTTCTACTCTCTTGGCGCACTGAGAAGTGGCATCGTTGCATTCGACGGGTTTACATGCGTGACTGGCCTTGTCAGTCAGCGCCGGAAATTTATGAGGAGAAGAAATTAAAGACGGGCGATCATGATTCTGATTTCAATAGCGACCAATGTAGTGAACTGATTCGTTCTTCTTAATTTCTGTGTAGCAACGACAAACCGACAAAATTAATTGGCTCCAAATTTATTGAGTTTCGTCTTCTTGTGGCAACTTGTTTTCGACATCGAGTGACTTTCGCGGTATATTCTGTCAGCTAGTTTTTTTGAAGCATGTGGTTTTTATTATAAAATTCCAGAAGGAACGAATGAGTGGTTTCCTCCTCTCGGTGGCGGAGTCAACAATTTTATGAAGGAAGCCAAAGAACCAATATTTAAAGATATTAATTGAAAAAAAAAAAAAAAAACTGGTGTGGGCGACTAGCCCATATGTGACTCCGGCTCTGCTTCTGATTAGTATGGCGCAACCAAGGTTATGTTGATCTTTTTCATATATATCTTTGGTATTTTGGTATGTAGATGATTAAAGACTGGGGTAGCTACTGAAGTGTGCGTTACTTGATATTTCAGGCCTGAAAAGGTGTCGAAAGAGTTGCAGGCTCAGATGGCTGAACTACCTAAGTCCGAACATCAAGCGCGGTCGGCTTCCAACCGATGAAGTAGACCTTATAATCAGAATGCATCGGCTATTGGGAATGTTGGATAGTGGCCATTGAGCCCTATCCGGATATCTCGTAATTGCTTTGCAGTTACGAGATTTACTCAAAGTTGAGGGGAGGGAGACGTTATCTAAATATCCTCCTAAAGTGTCTCCCATATAACCGCACAGCTAGAGTTGGGGAAAACCTAAAGGGGCTAGAGTATTTATTCCTAGCAAGTCTTGTTGAACAAAATATACTGAGCCGTGAGCAGTCCCTTGAAAGTAAACCCCAAAAATCTAACATACAACTGTGTTCTTCTTCTTCATCTACCCTTTGTTCTGCTCTGCCGTTTGTGTTACAGGGGACACTTGCTGCTGCTTCTTCAAGAGCACGCTGGAGCCTTTGGTGAACCGACTGTACAGGCAAAGACTTATCACTTCCGCTGTGTCTTCTCCAACAGTGGTATCAGAGCCTTCTCTATCGAAGGCCAGTAAGTGTTTTCGACCACTGTGGTGCCTGTGCCTGTACAGAATATATTACGGTGAAGCATGTGTCTCGTCTATGAATCATGCGTATATCATGTTGTAATCTATTTACTAAAATAAAGCATGCTAGACTAAACTGAGTTCAAGCATGAAGCATGATTATACTTAAATGCTCTCTGTGCCTGTAGTACAAGCAGAATGAGTTTGAATGTACTCTGCTCTCTTTGAGAACTTCTGGTCTATGGCGCCGTAGACTAGAAGCTCTCTGGAGAGAAACAACGCTGAGCGTTGTCGACCTTACAGAGCAAGAGAATAGAACAGAAGGATAAGCATATACCTTGATTGTGATTTCTTGTAAACTTTCTGTTACACCGGTGAAATACACTGTGGTTAAATGCACATACTTCGTCCCTGTTGCCTTGTGTGCCGCTTCTTTCTTTTTAGCCCTTGAGCTTTAAAACTGAGCAATGAAAATTTGTTCAAAAGGGGCAGGAACGGGTTAGGGCTTGTGGTTCTTGTCATTCTAACATCTTTCATCTCTAATAACCCATAGTTTTGTGAAAACTCGTCTTCTCTGTTTCTGATTTCTCTGCCGACGAGCAGCAATCGCCCGATTGTCTGCAACCATCCTCTCCTTGTGCTGGTGGCAAAGAGCGATTTTGGATGGTGCCTGAGCTCTCTCTCTGTTTTGCCTATTTAAAAAAAAAAAAAAAAAAAAAAAAAAAAAAAAAGCTCTTATCTCCGTTTTAAAACCAAGGAATCTGACGGAGTTTGATGCCTTGAAAACTTCCTCCTGTCCTTCCTCTGAGACCACCAGACCATCGAGCAGTTTATCTGCTGCTGGTTGTGGGAGCTCGTCTACCTCACAGCGAAGACAACACAAGCTCGGAGGAGGCCGCGGCTGAAAACGCCGAACGGCAAAAATGGAGTCAAGCCAGATTCAGCAGAAGGGCGTCAGACGCCCTCTGTAGAACAAACTCGACTCCTGCAGCACTCTGTGTGGCAGAGATGAAGGTGGATGGCCTTCTCTCGCTGGCGGTGGTTGAAGAAGCAACGATGGAGGTGGAACCCTTGGCTAGGGTTTCGTGAGAGGGAGTCGGTCTCTCGGTGAAGAGAGAGACTACGAAAGAAAAAATGAGAGAAAACAGGTGAAAAAGGGGTTTTTATAGTCAAAAGTCAAAAATTACAAAAATAGTCCTTAATTTGTGCTTTATTTCCAAGTAGGCTGTTATATCTTTCATAAATTAAAGCCGCAACATTTTTGCTGAAAAACTCTTCTAAAAGAGGCTCGCGAAAGTTATTTTCATCAAAAGCTAAAAACTTTATGCGAAATTGCTTAAGGATACCCTCATAGTTATTATAAATTGTAGAAAGAGGGTCCAGAGGAATTATTTTGCCATTTGAGTGGGGAACCATGTCTTATGAAAATTAGGAAAAGACAGGAAAGTTCTGAAATAAACTCTGAAAAGAGATGTGCATGTTCTAATTTTTGTTTATAGTCTTCCTGTTAATTTTTTTTAATATTGTGAAATCTCTTGATGTGATATTAGCAATGACATCAAGAGTGGGAGCCTCTGAATTAGCAAAGACTGAAAAATTGAATGGGACAAATTTCCATTCATGGAAGCGTAGGATAATGTTGGCCTTGACTTTGGAAAAACTCATTTATGTGATCAATCAGCCCTACTTTAGGAGACAAACCTACGAATGAAGAAATAAAAGCATCTGAGTCGTTTGTCTCTGATGATCTGATGGCTAAAACTACCATGTTAGCCTTCATGGAAGATGATCAGATCAGAGTATTTGAAGATTGTCCAACTGCCAAGGAAATGTTTGATTCTATCACTTCCAAATATAATACCATGACTACGATGCACGTACAGTTACTGCAAGAACAATACAATTCCTATAGAATGAAAGAGTCAGACGATGTAATGGACTATGCTAATAAGATGTTGATCATGGCTAAAGATTTAGCCATGATGGGGAGTCCTATATCTGACAATATGCAGATTAGCACAATATTGAACAGTCTACCTCCTTCTTGGGATGTGGCAGTTACTGCCATGAGTGTCCAATTTGATAGCCTTACATTAGAAAAGCTTCCTTTACAGTTAGCTCTTCAACAACAACGTCTAACNTGATCAACATGGAAAATCTGAGTCTGGGAACCCACAAGATCTATATGGGAAACAACTCTTATTGTGATGTCTTGGGAATTGGGACATATCGTTTAAATGTTGGGGGTACAAGTGTTGTACTTAACGAGGTTTTGTATGTCCCTTCCATGAGAAGGAATTTAGTGTCTGTTCCCGTACTGACTGGGAAAGGTTTTGAAGTGCGTTTTATTCTAGGAAAAGTAACAGTGGGTAAACATGGAAGGTTCATGTTTGGTGGAAAATTTGTAAAAGAACATGGTATGTTCAAACTGAATGATATGAATGAAGCTTCAAGTTCTGCTTATTTCGATTGTGCAATGAGTGTGGATGTAAACTTATGGCATGAAAGATTAAGTCACATAAGCATCAAAAAGATGCAGACTCTAGCACAACAAGGTTTAATACCTGACATAAATATAAATGATTTTGCGAAATGCGAGTCATGTGTATACGGAAAAATGACAAGGAAACCATTTTCGTCTGAAGTAATTCGGGCCACTGAACTATTAGAGATAATTCATACTGATATCTGTGGACCTTTAAGGATCCAAACTCATAGTGGCAAGTTATATTTCATAACATTTATTGACGACTTCTCAAGATTTGGTAACATATACTTAATCAGATATAAATCAGAAGCACTTGAGAAATTCAAGGAATATAAATCTGAAGTCGAGAGACAACTTGGAAGAAATATCAAAGTTGTAAGGTCTGATCGAGGAGGAGAATACACATCTAGTGAATTCCTCGAATATTGCAAAGACCTTGGAATTAATAGGCAAAAGACAATGCCTAGGACACCACAACAAAATGGTGTGGCTGAGAGGTGTAACAGAACCCTCTTGAACATGGTGAGATCCATGTTGGCAGGAGCACAATTATCAAAAGTTTTTTGGGGAGAAGCTGTATTAACAGCTATGTATACAATAAATCGAGTGTCCTGCAAAGCAGTCCCAACCACTCCTTATGAAAGATGGAATGGTGTAAAACCAGATCTAAAATATTTAAGGAGATGGGGATCTGTAGCACACGTGAAAATTCTAGATCCACAACTGGATAAACTAGATAATAGATCAGTGAGGTGTATATTTATTGGATACCCAAAAGGATCCAAAGGCTACAGATTATATCATTCATCTATGGGACTTATAGAAAGCAGAGATGTAGAGTTCATAGAAGAACTCAATAATAAAGATTATGATTCAGTGGAATATCGAAATGATACACTGGATGATCTGATTTATTCAGATGAACAGTCTGGTAATGAACTGACTGAAGGTCAGTTTGGCAATGAACCAACTGAGCAGGAATCGTCTGAGGAACAGTCAGGAAATGTATCGACTGAATATTAGTTAGGCAATGAACCAACTGATATGAATACCTCATCATCTCAGACGTTAACAGGTCATAAAAGGCCTAGAGCTCCTCCTTCATATTTAAATGATTATTATGTATATCTGGCAGAGGAGCTATGCTATTTAGCAGATATTGACGAAATGTCTGACAATCTGACATATGATGAAGTCATTGGCTCGCATGAATCGTCGGATTGGGTGAATGCTATGGATGAAGAAATTGAATCCATAGAAAAGAATAAAGTCTGGGAATTAGTAGATCTTCCTAATGACAGAAAACCCATTGGATGTAAATGGGTGCTAAGGAAGAAGTATAAAGCTAACGGATTAGTCGAAAAATTCAAAGTCAGACTAGTGGCGAAAGGTTTTTCCCAAAGGGAAGGAATTGATTATTCAGAGACCTATTCGCCGGTTGCAAAATTCGCATCAATCAGAATAATATTGGCTATCGCGGCATTCTATGACTTGGATATTTGTCAGATGGATGTGAAGACTGCTTTTCTGAATGGTGAGTTGAAAGAAACCATATATATGACTCAACCACAGGGATATGTCATCAAGAAAAAAGAGGATAAAGTGTACAAGTTAAATAAATCGTTATATGGATTGAAACAGTCCCCTAGGCAGTGGTATTTTGCTTTTCACAAAGCAATTACAGAACTTGGTTTTGTTGCAAACCAACTAGACCACTGTGTGTATGTTTGGAAAAGTGGGAGCCTTTTCTATATTCTATCATTACATGTTGATGACATATTACTAACAGGAAATGATAACGACATGATTGTCAAAACGAAGACATGGCTGAACAAAAACTTCGAAATGAAGGACTTGAGTGAAGCATCCTACATCTTAGGAATAAAAATCACTCGAGATAGAAACTCAAGAATCCTGAGTCTAAGCCAAGAAAGATATATTGATTATATCTTGAAGAAATTTCGTATGTTAGACTGCAAACCAATTGGGACTCCTATAGCAAAAGGAGCAAACTTAAACAGGAGTGATTGTCCTGGTGAAGGACAACAAAAATTAAATGTTCCATATGCACAAGCAATTGGTAGTCTGATGTATTTAATGCTTTGTATCAGACCAGACATAAGTTTTCCCATCGGTTTGGTAAGTCGTTATCAAAGTAATCCTGGATGGCCTCATTGGCAAGCAGTCAAAAGGATTTTTCGGTATATTAAAGGAACAAAAGGACTGAAATTGTCCTACCAAGCTGATGAGCTGACCTTAGTTGGCTATTCAGATGCGGATTTTGCAAGATGCAAAGATGATAGTAAGTCTACTTCTGGTTATGTATTCCTCTTTGGAGGTGGGGCGATAGCCTGGTGCTGTAAGAAACAGGGATGTGTTGCTCAGCACACACAAGAAGCAGAGTATGTAGCATGCAATGTTGCAACTACTTTTGCTGTCTGGATAAATCAGTTCTTGAGAGAATTAAAATTAAATCTTGATCATGAACCTGTTCAACTGTACTGTGATAATCAGGCAGCGATATCTCTTATGAAAAATGGAGCTGTTAGCTCAAAGAGTAAACATATAATGGTGAAATACCATTATGTTCATGAAATGATCGAGAAAAATGAAATCTCAGTTGAATATTTGCCTACGAATGATATGGTGGCTGATCCCTTAACCAAGGGAATATCTGAAGACTTGTTTTCGAAACATGTAGCTCATATGGGGCTAAGATATATTTGAAATGTTGCGAAGGAAAAACCGTTGAATGGAAAACCTCGCTGTACACCTTGAAAAGGGTTTAGGTTACGTTGGATAAGCCAATTAAGGAAAACCACGTAATAAATTGAATAAAGAAAACCCACATAGAGTGGAAGCAAACTGGCGGTCTCATGGCCAAGTGGGAGATGTTGGATAGTGGCCATTGAGCCCTATCCGGATATCTCATAACTGCTTTGCAGTTACGAGATTTACTCAAAGTTGAGGGGAGGGAGACGTTATCTAAATCTCCTCCTAAAGTGTCTCCCATATAACCGCAGCTAGGGTTGGGGAAAACCTAAAGGGGCTAGAGTATTTATTCCTAGCAAGTCTTGTTGAACAAAATATACTGAGCCGTGAGCAGTCCCTTGGAAGTAAACCCCAAAAATCTAACATACAACTGTGTTCTTCTTCTTCATCTACCCTTTGTTCTGCTCTNAGCGATCAATATTAGAGGCGCTTTCTCACCAAAAGCATCCAAAAAAGGATTAAAAAACGCCAAACTAAATGGACGGAGACTTCGATTTATTATAAGACATCAGGAAATCTGGCCTGCCGTCCGGCCGTTTAGGCTTTTGTTCGCGTTATGCATTTTAGTTTTAATCAATAGACATGATTATCCGGACACATACAAAAGCATGACATCAAACCCAAAAAAGAAGGATTATATATATGAAATCTCATGTTTACATAGGTTTTTATAATGACTTGAAAATCAACGATCATAAGTTTGTCGAGAAATAAAGTTGATAAAATATATCTCGACATCGGAAAAGCATGTTTTTCTTAATTTACTGCCTACTTTGAATGTTTTTTTAACTGTTCGTATGATTACAGTTTTTAGAAAGATGGTGGACGGCCAAGTTTCGCCGGCCGGCCGCCCAAGTGTATAAACTTCAGCGTTAAAAAAACTGAAAAACAAGATGTATGTTACATAGCTTTAGATACTTTCGTTTCTTTTTTGTTATATATTACTAAATGTTGCGTGGCTAAGCAATTATAACTCGTTTCACGTAAAAAGATGGAAGCTGATTGCTGGAAGAATACCTGGGAGGACGGCCAACGACGTCAAGAACTACTGGAACTCTCACTTGGCTAAAAGGTTTTCGGCTTATCCTACAGCTACAAGAGAGATTACAGCAACACCTCCTCGCGTCGTCGTCCACAGGCCGCAGGCTCACAGAGTCTCCACGAGACTGCGTGAATTGCTGGGCCAGATCTGTCCACGAAGGGAACCAAATCTAAACCCTCCGGCCAGCTCTTCGCAGCCCCTGGACGTTGAGAAGACGCCACAACAATTTCCTGCTCCAAATCCATCAAGCTCCGATCTGCCATGGCTGCCTGGAGATCTAGACCTAGGGGAGTTTGCACCAGGAGGAGATTTCTTCCTTAATGATGCTGAATTTGATGACTTATTCTGTGATCCATTTCTTTGGGATTGGCTGAAGGATGACGATGGTTCTTCACCATTAGATTAATGGATTTTTGGCTTGTTGCATCTCATATCAATACCTTTGTCCATCTCCGCCACCCTGCTTTCATCTAATCAACCAATGTTATTTGGCTTTCACATTCAACTAATTTCATCTTTTGCCATACTATTTTCTCTAGTTGACCTTCGTCGTCACAACTCACGCCCGTCCCTTTTTGCCGCCCGCCTACTGTTTCTTCTTTTTATGCCTACCCCTTCTTGATTTGACGATCTACCTAGCAATCGTGGCTTATCTGGTGGCAGATGTAGAAGAGTGCAACAACAACATGGTGGTGTTAGATACAACTGCATCAGCCAACTTCATTAGCTAGCTACTTAATGAAGGCTAATGTACATCTTGCACTTCTCCTTAGCTAATGTTGAGCTCCGCCACATATTAGCTTTTCATTATGTCTCTTTTTTATGTTCTTTCTCTTCTTCGGTGGTTTCTTTGTTTTCTTTACTTTTTTCGCCGACTTTTTGTTTTCTTCGTGACTGCCCATCACTATAGCCCATCACTATAGTTAATGAATTCTCATTGTGTCGGCTCTTTTTCTCTCTCACTGTTAGTAGCCCATGCTAACTACCGACCCTTACAAGAGAGAAACCCCCAAACACACACGTACACTGCCCTAACCCTGTTAGAGCAACCCCCTCACCAGAGGAGAAGACTTCAATTCATCGATAACCCTAATGATCCCCACCATTCTCTTTTTTATAGTGATCTACTGGATCAGTCCAATAGACCCGATTCCCGATCCGAACCCTAGAATGTAACACACACACACACAATTTGCATTCAAAATTTAGAGTGCTTTGTAAAATTTAAGAAAGAGAAAAAAAAAAATCATCCATTTAGTTCAAGAGACCAACTCTAATTCTCAAATGATGTGACTAGCAATAAAAACTGAGGAGCCTGATTTATGTAGTTCGGTGCAAAGGCCACCGAGAGAAAAGCTATGCAACTACCAGACGACGATCAATGTGCGAGTGAGGTCGGCTTGCCAAGTTTAGTTACATGAATGTTTGCCTCTCACTATCTAGAGAATGCTTATCAATCATTTCCTCATTGTTATTACAGTAGGATATACTCTTCGCAGCAGCGACTTCATCTGCTTCATCAAACAATAACAGATTTGTCTTTGTTAGCTTGCTACAATCTTTCCTTCTGACTGTAACTCGAGAAAGGCTAGCTGTTGTGGTTATCATCATCAAACTGGGCGGCGGGCCAGAAAGTTCAAGTTTGTGCTTTAAAATGTCAAACTGCTAGATAATACCTTTGTGAAAATATCAACAACTTGCTTGGGTAAAGGAAACAATTAATACAATTGTCAGTAAGCTTAATGCGCCAACTTATCTCGCAGCAAATGGTAATCGATCTCCACATGCTTCATCGTTGAATTAGAAGGCCGCTTAATGAAGGCTTGTAAAGCGGACAGATTGTCACAACATAAAAGAGGATGATGAAAAAAATATAGTCCAACATCTTTTAACGTATGAATGCTATCATGCTTTGATGGTTGATCCAGCAAAAATTGGTTGCTTCTAGCACTCCATAAGATGCAATTTCATCGCATGAAGGTTTAAGAACCAACGGCAGACCGGTGGGCATCATGACATCCAGACCAATCTGAACTAGAGAAGGCATGGTAAAAGATAACAACCATCAGATATAGTTTCATGAATATCATGTAAAGACAAGTTGAAAATGGCCTTCTCAAAGCTGCTGCAGATATTGGCTAATGAAGTTAACACTGAATGTAACATCCGGCCCATACAATCCGGGATTTTGAAAAAGCCTTAATTGAATCTGGTGCACTTTGATTTTGGACGGGCGGAGTGACAGAAAATGTGCAGCCAAGCATGTTTTCAAATTCAAGGAGACTATCTGCATACTAATTGTCGTTGAGAAATAGTCCATTTTGGTTCAAACAACCTCCATTCTAAGAAAACGATGTAGAAAACCAGGGTCTTTCATGGCAAACTCATATGTTTTTGGATGCACTCTTGAATAAATTGAGGATTGCTACCAGTGAGACTAATGTCATCTACATATAGAAGAAGCAACAAAATCCTGCTTTTATCATGCCACATGAAAAGCGAGGAATCTGATAGGCTTGAAAAGAAACTCACAGATAACAGAACAGTGCCAAATCAATCATACCATGCTCGAGGTAAATAAACAGTGTAGCCTTTGCGCATGGAACAATAGCCAAGGAAACCACATGAAAGAGATAATACTGGTTCAAATTTAATTTGAGCTTGATCTCCTAAATAAGGGGAACTCCTACTCAAAAAGGTGCAAAAACAAGATTGCCTGGTCGTTTCCAGATACTCGTTCAAACGGCAATTGCATAGATAAAGTGGGATTTGAAAGATGATGTTTTAGCCAAACCGCTGTCACGAAGGCATCTACCAAGAATCTCCGTAGAACATGAGCATGGACGATCATGGTTAACCCTAGCTCGACAATAGAGTGATCGAAACTATTCTGCCATTCCGTTTCATGCTGTTGTTTTATAAGAACAAGCTTTAACCGGTTGAAATCCATGGTGTTTCAAGTAGTTGCCCAAAGCATGACTATTATTCCCCACTTTGAAATTGCCAATTGATGGGTTTGCCTATTGCGGCAAGCTCATCACATGTATTTTTGTAAATTTTAGTATACTCAAACATGCTTAAGTGACAGCCTATGCAGTTGGATTTTCTGCATAGAAGAAACTCTCTTTCTTGTGATTCATGAGCAAAATGAGATAAAAATGTTCCCTGTACCTCCTTTGAAGTTTGTACTCCAACAACCAGACCCAATGCTTCCAGTTGTTTACACCCACCCTCGCATGCAGTAATGGGTTTGCTTTTCTCCCCCTCAAGGAGTCGGTATTCACCTGACCATCATCTACTCCCGTTTGATTGGCCGTCTGCAATTTTTGTGCAGTCATCCAGGTCTCACCATCTATGAAACCTGTCATGTCTTGGCTTTCTATATGAGCCCATAATTACTGCGTCTTCCACGTAAGAAAGTTTGCTGATCTAATTTGCTGGAGACGGAGTTGGTGACATTGAGATTACAGGGATATGGATAGCTGTTAGTGGTCTGAGTGGTTTTCTTGGAAGCAGCCATGGCGAAACCAGCAAAGGAATGAGCAATCCAACACAGACTGCTTCAGTAAAAAAAAGGACGAATTCCCTCCGATACAATAACAATAAAGACAGCAGACTTCGATTTATGTGGCCGCTTACATCCATATAATAGTGATCGTCTTGGCTTGTGCTCCTTGGCTCTAATCATCTAGAGACTGCTTGTCGATCTTTCTCTTGCCAACATGTGTTACATGTTTGCCGACTATTTGCCCCATCTAGAGAATGCGAGTTAATCCTTTGCTCGCTGATTTTATGGTAGGGTATGTTCTCAACAGTGGCAACTTCGTCTCCTTCATAATTCACAACAACAGATTTATTTTTATCAGCTATGCACATTCCTTCCTTTGACGGTAACCAAGAGAGAGGCTATTATGCTTATCAGTGAGCCTAAAACTAACTAATTCGGACCCCATTAAGAGTATTGTAAGCCTCTAATTTATTTTCAACTCAATACTTCGCTTGTCCATAAAAAGGATTTTCTATCAGCTTTGGTTTGAAGAATCCTCATTTTCAATATTAAGAAGAAACTTTTAAAACAAAATCCAGGTTACTAAAAACAGATGACAACAAGCTTGTCAACATTACAACAAAAAAAGTACAGCTTGACAAGACTGGGCTGTGGTGAACAAGCTTGTCATGGAAGAGAGATCAGAAGCCATAGATTGTCATTTCCAAAGAAGGCAGAAGATCAGACCTAATGCCAAGGTGATCGAACCCTTGTGTATTTGTTGCAATGGGGGCTGCAGTGGAGCAGCGCCCTTCATGTATTTCAGACAATGGGGCTGCGGTGGAGCAGCCCCATTCAAAGATCAAGAGAAGATTGAAATGAGAGCTTTTTGAAGAAACAAGATTACAACAGCAAAAAAACCGTCGATGAACAGGAGGACTACGGTGAGCTTGAGCTACAGAAGGCCGATCCCACTCACGCACAGAGTTAAAAGGGAATGCAGGGAAAAAAAAAACTGAGAACAATCTCCTGCCGGGCCGGGCCTGGGCCGGGCCGGGCTGAGCGGCCCGTCGGGCCGGGCCGGGCTCGGGCCGAGACCCGGGATATCGGGCCGGGCTGTGCGGCCCGACGAGCCGGATCGGGCCGATCGTTATCGGGCCGGCCCAGCCCCATACCCACCCTTAAATGAAAAACTAAAGTCATCATATAATATAATATAATATAATATAATATAATATATATATATATATATATATATATATATATATATATATATATATATATATATATATATTAAAATCAGCTGGGACCATGGTTATTTTGTTATTTTATGTCATTAAAAGCTATTGCAAATATATATTTCGTTACTAAAAATCATAACCAAGCAACTGACCGTCGCAAATGCTGCAATGCATCTTTAACGACTGCTTTTAGCGATATATAATAATTAAAAGAAAACCATCCAGCTATAAAAGTATAGACTGATTTCACACACACACACACATATATATATATATATATATATATAGAGAGAGAGAGAGAGAGAGAGAGAGAGAGAAAAAGAGAGTGTGTTAATGCCTTGACGTGATTTGCTGCTTCTTAGAACCGAACACATTCCTTATAATTAAAAAAGTCGTTAATATATATATATATATATATATATATATATATAGGATAATACCCATTTGGATGTGGTTAAGACCTGAATAATTTTATTTTTCAACGGAAATTACATTTCAGATGTGTCCATATGTATTATCTGAATCGAATTTGGATTTGATATGCAATTTTGCAATTGAAAGTGAATTCTAGTCCCATGTCCATCTCATGCTAGTCAAAACTGAATTCAGTTTTTGAGAAAAAAAAAAAGGGGTCTGATCCGATCTTAAGTTTGAATATAGTTGCACACAATATGATTATTTAAGAGAATAAGTTAAATGCTGAATCTGACTTTAGTTTGAACTGTTTACAATGTACATCAGTACTGACTGCTCACGATGGCTTTATTTTATCGCTTATTCAAAGCCATGATAATCTCTTAATGTCCAATTAGTTTTGACGGTCCAATTGATACGGTTGTTTTCGTAGGGTCGTTTGGCAGTAAGAGCACTCAGCACGCACTTAGTAAAGTTGCCCCAAATATTGGAGCAAATTCACCTAACACTAGAATTATTGTTTGACAAATCCGGCTTCCTAATATTAGATTGACATTCATTGGATGCTCTTGAATGTTCTTCCTACGAAACGACCTAAAACACTCACACTATAATTAGTGTTCTAGATATTCTCCAATCTATATTAAACTGTAAATAATGAATGTGGTGTATTTCGTTTGATAGATGCAGGACTTCCCATCCAAATTCTAAAGTAGGTCTTAACCCTGAACTGTTTGGACCTCTTAAACTGAGTCCGAATCATTTACATCCCTACCCTGACCTCTGCTTTGATATGGCTCGGTGGGATCGATCGTGTCAGAATCCGAAGGTTTAGGCTTTCCGAGGCCGAGGGGAAACAGGTTTTAGCCGTTTGAAGGAAAAGCAGCAAAGCAGGCCTTTCCATTATTGAGATGGGAAATAGAGTCCCGCCACTCACCCATCAAAAGGCGCGAGCGAGGGAATCTGGATTCTGGTGGGCGAGCGGAGAGGAGTGGGAAAACGATTTACCCGCTAGGAGAGCGACCAGGAACTTGGTTCCCGCCTTCTTCCATCTGTGACTCTGGACCATCATCGCAGAGAGAGAAGGGGGGAACGACCAGGAGAGAGAGAGAGAGAGAGAGACGATGGAAGGGATTGTATGGGAGACGCCTCTGAACCCTCCCAAGCGCGAGGACTACGTATTCAAGGACGGTAAGCAAGCCACCCGTTTCACTCTCTCTCTCTCACACTCTCTCTCTCATATGATATTCACTAATCTATGCAGGAAAACGTCTCGTGAGACCCTACTTCTTCGAGTTCATCTGCAACGTATCTCTCTTTGTCTCTCTCTCACTAGGGTATGCATGTGAATGGGAAGTACGGAAGTGCAGTGACTAGGGCATTGGCTTTCTGGTGGAATGGGATCAAGAATTTAACGATATTTGATTGTTTTTTATTACTATGTAAAGTTTATGATTGGTTTGCTATCTGCATTTATGGTGGTTGGGGTCCATTGGGATGTTTTCCAGATTATTCAAGAAGTTGGAAAATCCTAAAGACAAGTGCCACATTCATGGCGGATGGGGCATTCTGGGATGGGTACTGAAACATCATCATGAATAGTCGAGTGAGATGTTCTAGCTCAGTAGCTCAGAGAAACCAAGAAGATAAAGGCTGACCGAGACGGTCCCATGGATGCTCTGAAACTCAATTTGGGAGTTAGTAGGACGGAGATAAAACGGTTATTATACCTCACCTTATTTTCTCACTCTTACTAGCTACTGGTGCAGTTAGGGTTGGTAACATGTAGCTGGAAAATTTCTTTGCCGGGATTCAATTAGGGTGCTGGGGGTTCGTGTTGAGAATTTCTCGTCTCGGCTAGTTTAGTATTAAAAAATTCAATCTACAAAGGTTATGGTTAATGACTTTTAAGTATTTGTCTGATGATAATTTTTCGTGCGGCATAAGTAGACATTCTACCCACAGATTTTTCATTGTTGGCGTAGTGGTACGGATTATGGTCATTTTTGGTGTAGGAAATGCTTAAGATGGTTTTCTTTCTTCCGTGCTCTTTTCCGCTTGTTATTGCTTAAAGAATAATTTCCTGCCATTAAAGATGCTTAACGCTACCTGTTGATTGATTCCTCATTTTTCTCCTTGACTGGCATACTTGTGTCAACATTAGCTTTGAGCTCCTGAGGGTCTTAACAGTAAACTTGATTGGGTTTCTAACTCTACATGTTTTTGACATTTCATATAAGATATACAAAAGATATGTGGTTTCAGTATGAAGTCAAGGCTGCTTTTGTTTTGGGGGTTAATGGATTAACACTTAGCAGTAAAAGCGTGCTGAACTTCAAAACAATGAATTCCACAGGAAGTTTCTAAAGAGACTTTTGCTTAATGAGGAGTTTCCAAAAGTCAGTGTCAGCTTTCCACTGTCAAGAGCAATAGCAATGGCTGATTGTCCACGTGCTATAAAGCATAAATCACATGCATGCTTATTGTGAAAGAAAGAAGGCAGTTAGATGTAAAAATATATGATTAGTGATTACTTTATGTGTGTTTTTATTTGCTTTACTTGCATCCTTTCAATCTGCTTTAAATATGGTTTTTATTCTCTTTCCATTCAAAAGTATATTCTGCATTAGAAACTAAAGAATTAATGATAAATGTGTCTCTTACAGGTCAAGAATAGATGGGCTGGGAAGACTGTTGTTGACTTGTTTGCTCATGAGTTTAGGCAACGGCCCCGTGATTACTCGTGATTACTATGTATTGCACAGGGCTTTTTGCTGCTGCTTGCATTTTATTTTTTGTTACATTGACAGTTTCTGAGGCATTGATACATGTAGAATGTATTTGAATTTTGAAACTCATGAAATTTTATTCCTTTTATGGCTCTGCTGAAATACATAGTCCCTGGTTTTGTTGTGCTCTAGATTTTCTTAGTTTTTTTTTCTGTTTTCAAAAATGGTTTTTCAATGTCAAAACTATTTTAAATGGAAAATTGCATAAAGTATAAAAGAATGATTTTTTTGGAAAAAACTACAAATGATCATTAGGAAGTGCCCTAGAATATAGGAGTTTCACAAGCTATAAAAAACTTATCTTTAAAATGATAAAATTATTTTTTTAGTAAAACATCATATATATATTGTGATAATACAATGGGTGTGTTTGGATGAGGCAAAACACCATTTAGGCATCCTTGGGTAACAGTTAAAGCTGGGGTTGTGAAAAACCCAGTTTTGACGAAAGAACATTTCAAAAGGGAATGAGTAACCTGACCTCCCAAGTCTTTCACATAAAACATCATTTTGGTGTTTCTCCCAAACACACAAACCAGGTTTTACAAACTGATTAAAACTAAGTTTTAACTTTTAACTAAAGTGGTTTTTTTTTTACAAAATGACGTTTTTGAGGGTTCTCATCCAAACAGTACAATTACTGTTTAGGTTTCACTTTGTAAACCCTAAATTGGTAACTCTTTGTTGTGCTTTCAACATATCATCTCTACTTTTGATTTGCTTAAATATGTTGTGAGATCTTTTGTGTGCTTTCCTTTGTTTTAGGTTACTGCTGTTGAAGCTGGACGAATCCAAGTTGATGGAACACATATTGATGTTACATATACTGTTAAATCTTCGCAAAGAATTAGCCACTTTGTGCACAGGTTTGTTCCTTCTGCCACTGTTGATCAGGGCATGAAATTCAATTCTGGAGTTCTCTCAACGTACGTTAATCTAAGCAAATAAACAAGTAAATAATATATGCCTGTTCCCTTTAGTTTTTTTTCTCCAGACAGATAGACAATCCTGCAGTTTTTACTTTCTTTCTTGGCCATCACTTCTTTGTGTTAATGGTCCATGCGATCAGCTGTATGCTTTCTAAGTTCTGAATCAATAAATCCTGTTTCACAGGTTGAATCAAGAAAGTCTTTTAGATTTTCCTTCTATTAATGTAGTTTTGGTGTGGTCACGAGTTACATAATGCCGTGCATAGTAGAGTCAGCTTCACTTGAACTAAAATATGGGAGCAAGTTTGTTGGAGGGGGAGAAGACATGTTGCTTCACCTTTTTTATTTCGATACTGGTGAGGACACAGTATGTTTGATTTTGTTCAAATCTTGCGTAGCAATTGTCGAAAAATGGTTTAACAGATAGGTGTTGGTGCATTGATATATGTAGTTACCTTCGATTTTCTTAGTGGTGAATTAATTTGTACTGCATGTTCCTCATGCAGTTCTCTTTAGTTCCCTGGATATATGCACTAGTTTTGTGATACAAGTTTATGATGTGCAGCATTCAACAAAGGACATCATGGAACAGTTCACGGTATGCATTTTTTACCTGGCAACAATCTAATCTGGCAACTGTAAGCTTTTTCATCGATGAAATTTTTGTTCTTATTCATCAAACATGGTTTTTCTCATTTCAGGAAATGTATTTCACACAGGTTAGCAAACAGGGCTGGGATCTTATTTCTTGGAACATGTTTCTAGGATTTTATTTTATGGTCATCAGACGGGGATATGAACTCAATTCTTCTTCCCATCATTCTGCGTTTGCCCGCAAGGAAAGCTTCTGCACTACTAAGGTTTAATTATGTAGCTTTGCCACATTTTTTCGACGAAAATGAAGCTGCTTTGGCAACCCTAAATGCATATTCCAGCTTCGATCTAGTCCAAGCCAACAACAGCCTTAAGGATGTCATTAGATCAGGTGACATTAAGAATGCACGAAAATTGTTTGATGAAATGCCTCAGAAAAATGAGGTCACATGGACAACGATCATTGGTGGTTATGTTAATGGGGTTTTGTCGAATGAGGCCCTTGTCCTGTTCTCCAGGATGAGGTTGGAAGTCGGATTGAGAATTGACCAGTTTGTCATCAGTTTGGTACTCAAGGCCTGTGCCAACCTTTCTCAAATGAGGACAGGAGAGGGTCTTCATGCATGTTCTGTGAAGACTGGTCTTGTGAACTCCGTGTTTGTTGGGAGTGCTCTTGTCGATTTCTACATGAAAGTTTATCTTGTATTGAGTGCTTGCAATATGTTTGATGAAATGCCAGAACGGAATGCTGTTACGTGGACCGCCCTCATGACTGGTTTGGTGCAAGTAGGTCATGGCAATACAGCAATTGTTTACTTTCGTGAAATGCTCAAATCTCGTGCCACAGTCGATTCATTTGTGTTCTCCATAGCTTTGAAAGCTTGTGCAGACTTTTATTATCTCAGGCCTGGGAAGGAGATTCATGCGCAGGCTGTTCGGTTTGGTTTTAATTCAAGTTCTTTTGTGGCAAACGCGCTTGCATCTATGTATCTGAAATGTGGGAGACTGAATCATTCATTTTGTTTGTTTAAAGCCATGCATGTACGTAATGTGGTCTCCTGGACAACAATGATAGTTGGTTGTGTTAGTGAGGGTTACATGGAGGATGCACTGCAGATGTTTGTCGAGATGCTGAAGATGAAAGTTGTTCCCAATGAGTTCACCTTTGCCGCAGTTACCTCTGCTTGTTCAGGTCTTGCAGCAATAGAGATGGGTAAACAGTTACATGCTTATTCTCTACGCCGTGGATATATTGATTCAATGTCAGTTGGGAATGCACTAGTGACCATGTATTCAAACTGTGGATATATAACTGCTGCATCAGTTGTGTTTGATCAGATGAATGAAAGAGATGTCGTTTCATGGACTGCGATGGTTGCAGGCTATTGCCAAGAGTGTCATGTTGGTGAAGCTTTCCAAGTTCTGTCATGCATGCGAAGGGCAGGATGCAAGGCAAATGAATTCACATTATCCTGCCTACTGAGTCTTACAGCTTGTATGGCTATGCTGGAACAAGGGAAACAGATCCATGCTCACATTTATTCTAGCGGCTTAAATTGGGATCCAATGATCACAAGTGCGTTAATTAATATGTACTCCAAATGTGGAAGCATGCAAGATGCATCCCAGGTATTTTGTAAGAATGAAGTAAAGGACATAATATCGTGGACTGCTATGATTGTTGGCTATGCTGAACATGGTTACAGCAAAGATGCAATTGACCTTTTTGAGCAAATGCCGCTGGTTGGTTTGAAACCAGATAGTGTGACATTCATTGGGGTTCTTATGGCATGTAGTCATGCTGGTCTTCTTGATCAGGGCTTTAGTTATTTTTATTGTATGAAAAAAACTCATCATATTGAGCCTCAGAGGGAACATTATGGCTGCATGATTGATCTCCTTTGCAGGGCTGCGCGTCTGGATGAGGCAGAAAGTATGATAAAAAACATGCCATTTAAACCGGATGATGTCGTTCTGTCAATTTTGCTTCGTGCTTGTATGGTTCACGGCAACATAGAGTGTGGAAAACGTACAGCAGAATGCATCCTTGAACTGGACCCAGATTGTGCTGGTACTCATATCACCCTGTCAAATATTTATGCAGCTAGTGGGAAGTGGAAGGATTCAGCCAAAGTAAGAAAGTCATTGAAGGAAAAGGGAGTCAAGAAGGAACCTGGATGGTCTTGGATTATGGTGAAGGACAGGATTTCAACATTTATGGCTGGCGATAGGTCTCATCCACAGAGTGATAAAATATATGCCATTTTAGAACTTCTGATGCCAAGAACAATGACGGTTCTCAATGAAGAAGTGGAAAGTGGTTCTGATTCTTAAATTTTTGACATTGAAAGTTATTTTTTGGTTCACTACGTGAAATGGGATAAACATTGATGGCTGTTTCAGCTGTCACAATGTCTCCCTGAGGCATGAAAAGAGGAATCATCCGATGGAATCTGTGAAAGCATTTTTTGGATTTTAAAAGTTTAGTGGACTAAATATGAAACTTATTGAAAATGGGTACAAATTCCTGTGATTTGTCTTCTCTTGCATCTCTGTTTCATTTCTCAGCAAATATTTCTCTGCAAGGACCTTTCCGCTGCTTGTCTCCTCCTCGACTGTGAATCATGGCACCATTGCATCTCCTCTACGGTTCGTCTCCCCCATCATCATGATCTATTAGTACATTTCCTCTGCAACCTGTGATTTGCCTCTTAATATCCTTCTGGATGGAGCTTTAGTGTTTCATCTCCTCACCAGCTGTCATCTCCAACTTCTTCTCCTCGTCAACCAAGATCTACCCTGCAAACTACACAAGCAATAAGTGTAGTTTCGTAACAACGAATAAAAAAAACTGCATTTAGCACTGTGTCTCCAACACTCTGAATCATTAGCAGCTGTAAATTTTGATTTGGGCTTGCCATGAAAGGGTTAGTCAGAGAGAGAAAACGAGTTCCCTTCCGGTTAGACTTTTGCGCGTGCACCTGCAAAAGATCTCTTTGGTGCATGCAGGGTGGTAAGATTTTTCCCGTGTTATTTTTCTTTGTTGATTTCCCTTCTAGTTCAGGTAATTGGGAAGTGGACGAATGTTATTCTAGTTTTTGGTTTCTAGAATGGGCATTGCTTAGCTGATGTGATTAAGCAACTGCATATATGGGATTGTAGCAATCTGCAATTTTCATGTGTCTTTCTGTCTCTTTTATGCTGCCACCTCTGAGATAGCAAGAATCTATTTCATGCTCCAGGTGCTCTGTGTGGAGTTCTGTATTAATATTCATAGTGTTGTAAGCATCTTTCTAGAGTTGCTTTTCTGCTTCGTCCTATGTAAATCTATTTACAGATTGTTGAGATGCATTCAATCTATTAACTGAAGTTTGAGTTAACTTAAAACTAACACATGCATCCTTTTTCCTAGTAGTGTTTTCTTGTAATTGTTAGTACCCATGCTTATATTACTGCCATTAAAGATTCACTTAAAAGCTATGTCACATAGGTACATGTGCGGGTACGGGTACTAACCATTTTAAAAAAACTTGAGTGCGTGGCTATGGCCGTATATATATATATATATATATATATATATATATATATATATATATATATATATATATATATATATATATATATATATATATATATATATATATATATATATATATATATATATATAAACAATAAGAAATACTTAGAAAATTTGTATCAAAATAAAGAAATACATCAACATAAACAAATAAATAACATAGAAAATATATATCAACGGCTCTTGCAGCAATGTGTTATAAGAAACATATGAAAAACTTTAAACATATGGACAACCGAGCAGCTCCCTAGTCAAATATGAACATCAATCGAATTTTCACATCCAAAGAATAGAATAAAAGTAAGGTAGAAAAAATTAAATCAAAAGTAAAATTAAGCAGTTTGGATCTATAGGTACCCAAGTGTCAAAGTACCCATTTTGGGTACGGGTACGGCGACACGGATACGTTGACCTTACTGAAGTACCCATGTGACTTAGCTTAAAAGTCACTGAGGTACAGGTATAGAACTCTTTCTCTGCTAAAGGCTTCAGTATAGAATATGGAACCATGTCTTTTCACTAACGCGAACTACATTCTATAGTGTCATCAAATTCTTGCAGCTACTTAAAAGTAACTTGTAAATGAGCCAATGCAAAGATTTTGTGGTATCTCTTCTAGCTGAAAGAAATTTTTGTTGCATTTAGTAGTATCAGCCAACAGAAAATTTTGTAAATAAGGCATCAGGAAAAACCATTCCAAATCTTTTACTTGACCACTTCTACCACCAGAAGCAAGAACTTTGAATTTCGTTGGAGAGACAAAACACACTATAACATGAAACATAAACACCTGGAATATGGGAACTGGGAAGCAAGAAATCTGCATCTGGATGATTATGTTAGCTGCTAGACTGCTAGCATTGTATTGTATTTTTCTGTTGGAAATTCTGCATGCCGATGTCCAAATTTCCACATTAATCTGTTTGTTAAAGACATCAAGGGCTCTTTATTTGAACAATAATTACTCTCTTAGTTATTAGAATTAACCAAGATTGCCTTTTTGGGTGGCGATGGCTTGCGGAGTATTTCTTCATGTTACTCATACTGATTGTCGTTGATTGACATCTAAGAAGATGGTTTTGTGAGTTGTTCTCCTTCCTTGTCATAATTCTGATTGATACTTGTATGTGTTTATATCTAGTTTGTGTTACAGGCTTACAGCTTGTTGCTCTTGTATTTTCCTTTTTTATTCTTTTTCTTGCCTTTTTGTTATTCTTTTCGTGTTCTTGATGTGTCGTAGAACAAATTCTAGTGAATGATGCAAGAGGTTCTGTTAACATTTCTGTCCGAGATAGAAACAAACAAGCTTCCAGTACATTTATTCTGTCTTGGTAAATAGAAGTTAAAGGCTTCAGCTCATAGAACATAGAACAAGGTAGGGTTAACTGTTGTAATAGCAAGTAATTTACCAAACATTCTCAATGCTTTCTGTGCCTCTACTGCAAAGAAATAAGTTAACAAAAATTTTCTTGCATTGTCAATGCTTTCTGTGTTAATAAGACCATTATTGTGCCCTATCATGAGAATTCTCAGCTCATATTCTCAGTCTTTTGTTTCTGTTCTCAGGCTTTGTTAACCTTCTGTTTTGAATCAATTTTCATTATTGTGCCCTATCATAAGACCATTATTGTTTATTCCCTAACAAGCGATATTTTAATCAATTTTCAGTGGATAGCTGAAAAACCTCAGGTTGTGCAATTTTCACCCGTATCTCTCTCTTTCTCTATAATGTGTGTGATATATATACACTGGATAATGCATTTTTGTGACTGCTTTAAAAGCGACATTCTTCATGCTTCTTTGACCAAGGTTTCCCAATTTGTATGCTTATGAAAGAAAAAATGACTGCCAATATTGGCTGGTACAGTAGTGGCAGAATTCTGCCACACTAGTACGCCTAGTCATCTGATGCTCAGGCAATCATGCTGGTTTTCTTAAGTCAATGGAAAACCAATTTAATATTTCATCTCAAGAAAAATATGAAGTGAACATGTGGAGAAGATGGTAGATCTTAAATGAACAGGTGGGTTCTTTAAATTGCTTCATGCACTTCAATGGCTTTATGATAGTTGTGATCAGTTTCTGCATGATTTAGGATGATGGCTGGAATAACAATCCATGGACTGCCTTGCTGCATCTAATATTGAAATTAAGTGAACTAAATAGCTTTCTTGGAAATGAATGATTTTTAGATTAAATTTATTGCCTGTACGAATTCCTAGTTTTGTTGTTGTATCTGCATTTACTCATAGTTACTTTCTTTCTTAACATATATGAGCACTTTGTGATGTTTAACAAAACTGTCAACCCCAATTTCTTGGCTTGATGGTAATAGATTTGAGTGCGAGGTTTCCTGGGTTAATTTTGTACCCTTGAAAGATTGCTCTTTAGATTTATCTTAGTTATTTAAATGATACTTCGGTGAAGTTGGGTTGTAATGCAATCCTGGGGAGCAGATTTATCAGTTGAACTTGCTTGACGTTACTTTTTCTCTTGGTATTCGCTAACAGTATTTTGATAATATGAAGTCCTAAACACCTAGAATGCAAATATCCGAAACTGAGGTCTTTTCTGCAAATGAATTTTTCCTTCATGCCATTTCCCCAAATTTACTTTCCTCTCTCTTTTGAATAACATGATATCTTCTTTAAATTCTTTCGAAGCTCATGTGGTCTCGCTTGGTTCCCGGTTCTGGCTTTCTGATTAATTAGGTATTCACTTTCTCTTTTCTCGTCTCATTTACAGGCTTTTCTCGTCTCATTTACAGCTTCTATTCATAGTAGATGCCACTATTGACCTACGTGCCTACTTTTTCAAGCATGTAATCAAGAGAGCCTTTCTTTGTTCTTCTACAGTGTCTTTTCCTGAAAGAAAGTTGGAAGACATTAAACTGAAGAATTATGAGGCTTTTTTAAGATCGAGAAAACCGTGCTTTATTGTTGGTTTCTTTACATTATGTTCACTGATGACTTTTAATGATTTTTTTTTTTTTGTACTCCCAATTTTTTTCCCTTGATGATGAGAGATTCATGTCAACGGATTGGCTTTGAATCAGGTACATATTTTACCATATTCCTTTCTTTAGATATTTATATATTCGGATTTGAATTCGAATCAAGAAAAATTTACACCATATCCGAATTTGAAATCTGAATTGACAATTTGAATATTGATCTGAATCTGATTTTTATATCAACATCTGAATCTAAATCTGATTTTTGAACGAAATCCAAATCATATTATAGACGTCGAGTATATGATATTTATTCAAAACTATATTTTATGTGAATCTAAACTGGGTCAATATTTATTTAAATCCAAATTCTAATCTGCTTGGATGCTTTTTATGTGCGAATTCGATCTGAATTCTTAATCGAATGTCAAATTTTCTCCGTATCTTTTTTTGTCTGTTGGTTCGACCGGATATTGGATCTAAATTGGATTGACATACCTATGAGAGAGCTCAAGAAATCTTGAACCTTTCCAGATCTAAATCGTCCGTGCTCAAATGAGTGCTAAATATATGAGAATTTCTACAGGCACGTCCACTTCACCAGTCAAGTTAGGAAATAATGATGTTTAATTCGAACTTATATCATCAATATGCAATGCCAGAATAACTTTGTCCCAACTTATTCTTCCGCGTAATTCGTCCTGGTTTGAGGTTATGATATTGAAATCAAATGGCTCTGCAAAGACTATATTTGCAGTTGAGACGTCGATGTAGTACTGATACATCAGTTGTTTGACTATGTTTCTTAGCCGCTGAGTGCTCGTTAGCCTTATCTTTTACGTCGGCCACCACTATAATCATCACTCAGTATTCATTGAAGTGTGCAACCTCACGTAAACTTTAGTATGGTTGGTCATTGGGTTCGTCTTTTTTTTTTTTTGTAGGTTTCATGTTTGGAGACATATTGGGAAGCCAAATTAGGTTTGAAGAGATTATAGAAAGCTTGAACATATTCAATTACAATTAGAAAGCTTGGGATGTAAGCGTAGAAGTTGGTCTGAAAGAACTAAAAGATCGGACATGGAAGACGCTTCTAAAGCTTGTTATAGATAGCCCAAGGAAAAGACGTATGTTAGGCTGTTAGCCCTTCATTGGATTAGAGGATGGCATCAGCTAGAAAGGACCACTACATTAACTAGTCTTTCGGTCTAAGATCCTCCGATTGATCAGCGGTTTTAAGACCCGTATGTGAGGGATCTCAAGTTGATGGGAAAAGATGGCAGTCGAATCTCGCTACATCTCTCTCCCCTTCTCTATCCAATGTGTCCATCGATTGCAGGCAGCAATGGGCGATGAAGGGCCGGAAGGAGGTAAGATTCTGCCGGAAATGAGAGCTTCAAGCTCTTTTGTCGCAGCAAGGCCAGGGCCGGACGGAGGTAAGATTCTGCCGGAAATGAGAGCTTCAAGCTCTTTTGTCGCAGCAAGGCCAACCAGTACGCTAAACTGGAGGAGAGGAGGAAGCGTGAGGGTTACCTCCATTGCTACCACACTTCACGCCCTGGCAACGCACAGGCTGCATGCTCAGGTGCCGCCAACCTTTCGTTGGCAGGACCACAAAATGAGTATCCATCCTCGGAAACCGCCAGAGGGGATTGGGGGTTATGGTGACTCTCAAAAATGGTCAGAATTTCCTCAAGAAACATCTATCGTAACTCCATAGCTGAGAGGAAGCTTCCTTTCTCTCTCTCTCTCTCTCTCATTTCTTAGTTATATCATCTTTTTGCTCGCAGCTGCATATGAAGTACTTCGACTAAAGCAAATAATGTCATGCCTTCTGCTTATTTGTATTTCTCACATTAGGACCAGTCGCCTTTTTGCACGGGCAGGAGATAGAAACTCCGATTTTCTAGAAATTGTCTCCTTATCTAGAAAAGATGAAGAACGGTGTGAGCAATTCTGTATTTAAGATGCTTGTGTTGATCACTTGATTGGCATTGTGGTTGGAAGGAATAAATTCTGTGAACTCTTGAGAGCAATGGAAGTATTACCATTTAGAGCCTGGAGACCTATAGGTCGTTCTGCTTGTTGCTGAACTTTGTTTCGGCAATCGCATCCAACTTTCAGAGGTGGAGTTACATTACATGTGTGTATGTGTGTGTGTATTTGAATCATGGGGCTTACTAAATACTTTCTTAAAAAAGGAGTCCATAAAATTCAAAGGAGGCGAGGCATTCTATTAGCAAAAGGATTACGATTTATGGAGCATAGCTACAAAATTGGGAATCCACAAAGTGTGGCCGTCAACCAGCTGGAATCCAAGTAAAGCCAGTTCTTCATGAAGGTGGATTATGTTGCTGCTACAACATGGTCATCACAAATGGCTCATCCACAGGTTCAAACAACAGCTGGACCATGCATCCCAATGGCTCCGCAGGAAGACAACTTTCAGTTACAGATCTTTAGCTTTCCTGTACTACCTGCTCCAGTAAATCTCCAATATTTTTTTTCTGTTAAGATTGGAAAAGAAAATTATTTGCTATGGTGGTCTGACATTTCTGCTTCTGCTCAATAGGTATAACCTTGTGGTTTGCCTTTGGGTGGCTCAATCCGATAGCATCAGAATAAAAAGTCCAAACCTTACTGAATGGCGACAGATAAATCAACTCCAGAACTTTTTTACTCCTAAAGTTTCCTCCCTGACAAATCCTAAACATTGCCAAGTAGTTGGTTTCTCTACTTCGTATGGAATTTAACATCTTAAGAGTCGGTTACAAACTTTCAATAAGAGGGCTGAATGGAGCTGTTGCTTTTGTGAACAAGACTGGTTGCATCAATGGCATGATCGAGTGGCGCACCTATTCCTGATCATCCCCTAACATATCATTAGCAAGCATGATGGTTGCAGACTCGATACTTCATTCTGCTAAACTCCGTGAGTTGTGTCAAATGGCCAAACTTCTCCCTCTTTCCTTCTATACAAGGTAGGTGCGCCATTATATTTAACTTTTTCTAATGTTAAGGAGCTGCTTCCATGATAACTTTATTGTAAATCATTTTCTATCAATTTTTGTTCATAATTTCACGAGATTTACGTAGATGTTTATCACCAGAAGCAGGGAATGTCTGCTCTTGAATGCAGTAGACAACAGAAGGTTTATCTCACTCATGATCTCGGTAGTAGGGAAGATGTTTTTTTGTCGCAATGTCGTTTTCGATGAAGATGATGTTCCATATCCAACTAAAACTACCCAGAATACTTACTCCCATCTCACTCCTCAATCCTCTTCCTTCTCCTCTAATACGACAGTTAACCTCCTTGCCTTCAACATCGAGAAAGTGACATCTATTACCCCCTCTAATGATCCTCCTTCCCTTCCTCTTTTGCAGAAGCATTCTCATTACCAACATCACCTCTCCAACCCATCAAAATAGAAGATGAAGAGGAAAGAAGAAGACTCTGGTAGAAGCTATGTTGTGATCTGGGAGTCCAGAGAATTGAATCATACAGGAAGCTCTTCTGTTACAAGATGGAAACAAACATTCACAAGATAAATACAAATCACAGCAACAAAACTATAAGCAAATATAATTTGGCAAATGATAGAGCTAAACACTGTAAATGAGAGAGATTCATGGAAGACGATAATCTAGATCAACAACTGTTCTTCGATATAGTTGATTCCGTGCAAATATTTATTGGATTAAAACATTTGACCAAGCTTCTTTTTTGGCTTTTTAATGGCCATATATTCTCTGTAGCTTATTGATCTGCATATTTTTATATGAATCTTTTATCCCGATTCAGTTGAGGATCTGCCAATCGAGTGTTAGATTTGATTCCAGATCTATCATACTCTCACACTTTCTTAAGTAATCGGAGAAGCCATTTCGCATAGCAGGCAGTAAAATCCATCCATATATTTCCATTTTTCAAAAGCCAATAAAGTGTGTATATATCTCATATTTGAAAAATATTTCGCATTTCGTAAATAGCATAATCAGGAATAAGTGGGTCTAAACTAATTGGTTTTATCGTCACCGGCATAATATTTCGGTTACTTTTATCTATTTCAGGTCATTTTTCCGATCGATATTAAGTTGGCTTATCAAAATATGTAATCAACATTAATTTCTTTTCCCACGATCCTCGCGAGAGCGAGATTTGCTCCGTCAAGACGATCGTTGGCGAATCTCCGCCGAACCGACTATGGAAAGAAGACAGTGAGAGGAAGCGGCGCTCGGCCGACCATCAAGCCAATTGAGAGGAACAGCCAAACGCAAAGGAAAAGGACGCCCTACTCACTCTGCTTCTTTATTCCTTCTCTTCTTCTCTTCTTCTTCTGTTGGGGAGAGATGGAAAGCAGATTGGTGTGGCTCGCCCTGGTGACGATACTCCTGCTTGCGGCAACTCCAGTGGGCCGCTGCGCGGATGGCGGTGGCAGCTCTGGGGGACCACCGCCGCCCGTGACCCTGCGGTGCCTTCAGTCGCTGATTCCTTGCCAGCCTTACCTGAGATCCTCGGCGTCTCCGCCGGTGACGTGCTGCGGGCCGCTCACGGAGGCGCTGCGAGACGAGGTGCAGTGCCTCTGTCAGGTCTTCAACAACGAGCAGCTCCTGCAGAGTCTCAACGTTTCCCAGTCTCAGGCGCTAGAGCTGCCCAAGCGCTGTGGCTCTCCGGCCGACCTCTCACTCTGCCAGAAGAACGGTACCAACAGACTACCGAATATGCATTATTAGAACTATACGTACTCTGCGTTCTCTTTTAAAACTTTCAGAATTGCTACAGGCACATCGGCTTCTCCACCATCGAGCAAGGCACCAGGTAGCCCCAGCGGTAAATAATGACGCCATTCTTCTTCTTCCTCCTTCCTCTTCTTCTTCTTCGCTAGGTTCTCTGCATTTTCTTCTTCCAAGGAACTTAATCACCTCTCATGACGTTATGTTATTTGTTCCAATAAAGATGTTGTGATCATGGATATTGCTTCTATAATCTGACAGTCAAATTAGTCGATATAAATAATCATACAATGTTGTATAGAATAGATGCATGGTGTTTTTTGGGTCGTGTTGTACAAAGACATTGTCCTTCTACCCGAATACTCTTTTACGCAATTCAAACGAAGAACTCCTTTTAATGTCATTCTCTCAAAAAAACACAAACCACCGAGCAATCCGATTGGCCAGCTCTGCTCATGTCACATATTAGCTCGACTCAAGCTTTATGAGGCAAGCTGGATTTGGTAAACCAAGTCCGAGTTATAGCTTGACCCGTTTAAGCTTGCGTTACTTTACTAATATTTTATTTAAACAAAAACAAAAACCATAAAAAAAATTATTAAAATTCACTGAAAATTGCCACTTATCTGTAAAGATTAACTAACAGAGAAGACATGAGCTAGTTGAGTTTAAACAAGTCGACCTGACTCCTTTGTAACTCGAGTTTTAACTAAGTTCGGGTTCTGACTCGTTTGCTAAACAAATCGAGTTCGAGTTGAGCCGCAAGTTCAATTCAAGTGAAGCCCCATGGCTTGACTCATCATACATCTACTCTGGCCAAGTTTTTTTTAAAAAAAATAGATGAGTCATCTCCCGTTTCTACATCATCTAATCAATGCCCTCTTCTTCCAACTGAGAAATTTTCAGGGCCTTCAACCAGCAAAGCAGATAACCAGAAGAGCTCGGGTTCGAAGCTGTCAATCTTCATGGACGCCTACATTTTGGTGGCTCTCTGTATTTTGTCGTTGCAAGCGTTGTCTGGTGCTTATTATGGTCAGTGAAACTTGTTATTTCTTCTTTTCTAATGGATGACTGCTATGTTATCATCCCCTGAACTTCCAGTCGAGCCACCCATATATGTTGAGCTCGCTGCTAGAGTATTCTTATGATAAATAAATTAAAAGTAAATGTGGGATGGTTGGTAGGAACTCAATTTTTTTTTAGTGTTTTATTGTGACTCGTTTCCAAGTCAATTATAATTGTTTATATCTCTTAAAGACAAAGATCTTTCTATATTTTGCCCGGATCCAGTACAGGTTTGCTTATTAAATGAAAAAAAAAAAAAAGGGCATGGGCTCGAGCGTACAATGTGCACGATTGCGGGACTGTGCTGCGGAAACTTTATGTTGGTAGCGGACTAGTTGGCACGAACATTGAATATAATTAAATGATAATAATTCCTGCGATTATCTTAAACACCATTTCCTATGTATTCTAAAGGAATCCAAGGTCAAGCGCTTTCCCTTGAGTGATTATATATATATATATATATATATATATATATATATATATATATATATATATATATATATATATATATATATATACATATATATACATGTTGTAGTGAGAGAGAGAGAGAGAGACCCAATACATTAGTAATGGATGTATTCACTTTGTTTTTTTTTTAATTCATCAGGGCATTTCTTAGTGATGTTGCGCAGATAAAAATGATTGGTAAACTGCCCGGAAACTTTGTGTTATGTTTAATCAGCATATTGCCATGGAATTTTTTTTTTTTTTTTTTTTTGGTGGGGATGTTCGATATCAGATCAACATTTTGCCCTTCGTTAAGAAATCATGTATTCTTTTTCTTAGTTTTCAGATTCTACCCACAGATTTAACAAGTGAATCCTTTCAATCATCCTTCAAAGTTAAAACCCAAGTAACAACCTCACTTTTAACTGTGAAAATGTGTTCCTTTTCTATGAAGAATAAGCAAGTTCTACCAAAAGGAACAACACCAAGATTGTGGAAATCATTCATATTTAGAGAGGTCTAGCTCGTCCCATCTAGTACCATACTACAAACCGAAAATCTTACAGAAGTAAAGTGAAATTTTAGTCGTGTTTGATGTCAAGTTGTTCTACAAACTGTAAGTGAAGGACGTTCCTGTGTATTTTCTAAATTTCAGATCCGTGGATCTTGTTACGAGATTATTGACAACACGGATCCAGTAGCATCAAGACTGGATCCTGGTCCAGTCAAACACGTCCGGTCCCAGTGCCTTGGTGCAGGAACTCGTTCTAGAGAACCGAGACTGACCCACTTCGCGGCAAACGATAACACCTTCAATTGCCTAGAAAAGAGGCACGCGCCCCCGCCCTTTGTCCCTTATTTGGAGCCACAAGCGGTGCCGGTTACGCCTCGATGCGTCCTCTCCCTTGGGCCCCGAGCTTCCCCACACCCCCACTTAGATGCTGCATATTTATATTTATATATACCCAACTTAGATGCTTCATTTATTTATATATATATATATAATATATGAATGTATAAGTATATACATTACATGTATATGAATAAATTGAATAAAGTAAGCTGATATCATAAAAGATTTCTTTGTACATTCCTTCTACATCAAAATCACGCTTTATTTTAAAGCTCTGCCCCATTCTTCAGTGTTCTCGGCAAATGTTGTCTCCGTTTTCACTGCAGTGTACGAACGCAAAAAGCAATAAAAAGAGAGAGAGATAATAAAACCTAGGCACGCATCAGGCACTGTTTGCATGTACCGCCGAGAGCACAAAATCGACAAAATTTGCCAACGGCTCGATTTTTTCCACTCCACGATAAACTACACCCCTGACATGGTCTCAAAGCCCGACGAAGAGCAAAAAGATGCAAAAGAGGTAAAAAGAAGGAAAAGAAAAAGCTGTGCAGTTTTGTCATTTTCGCGTATAAATCCCTGAATATTTATTTATTGCATCCAACTGCAGGGTTTTCATATGCAAGTTCAACAGGAGAGGAGGCTTTTAGGAAAATTAATACATAGTAGGTGTGTGAATGAAATGAAGCAAACTTTTGCACTCGTTCTTGGATCTTCGAATCGGTGATATGACCGTTGGTCGGAGCAGGGCAACAGGCCGCCGGCACTCCCCCCGGCCCTCGCCCTCGTTTCCCGTGAGAAGCAAAAAACGGCTAGAAATCGGTGGGATGGGACGCACCTTGCCATTTGGCTCTTCTGCTGAGAACATGACAGATGCTTTGCTTTCGGATCAGCACGGCACTGGCAAGGCCAGTCACCAGCACTCTCTCTCTCTCTCTCTCTCTCTCTCTCTTTTATATATATATATATATATATATATATATATATATATATATATATATATATATATATATATATATATATATTAAAAATAATTTAATAATATGACTTGAAGATAATAGTTTATTAGCTTGGGTCTCTTGGTAGCTCACTGTTCTATTGTTCTCAATAATATCTTAAAAATTTATAAACAAACCACAGTCAATTTCGAAAATAAAATTAAACACGTTCAAGTTGGAATGTGTTGTATTTAACTGCACTAAGAAAAATGGTTAAATTAAACTCAATACAAATTTTTGTACTTAGTTGCCGTGCTACCAAAATCTTAACGAACACAACTTCATGCTTAAGTTTGGATGTGTTATATTTAACCACATTAAAAAAGTGGTTTTGTTTAAGAAATCAAATATTTATTGTACTTAAGTAGTTATACCACCAAGACTTTGAACTGCATAATATCGAGGGGACTGTTTAGACGGCATGTTGATGTAATCTTACACGAATATTTAAAAAATCCACCAAAAATCGTGTTCCTTCTTCTCTTTTTTTTTTCTTTACCACATATATTATGATGTTACTTGACATATTTTCTCCAAAAATTCAATATGGTTTAACTTTAAAATTTTAATGGACATTATAATGTAAATATGTAAAAAGTTAGTGTATCAATATGAAAGAAAAAATCTTTGTGGATTGGTGTAGGAAATTACAACCACAAAAAGAAGAAGAGTCACTCAATTTAATTAAAAAAAAAGACTAATAAGGTTTTAATACTAAAAAAACACTTTAATAATTAATTTTAAAGGGTCAGATCTTTTTCGTTTCTTACCTAAGGAGTGTGGTATTTACCAGTTGCCCATGCAGAGAAATCGGCAACATTGTTTATTATTTTTCTACTAATGTTGGTTGCGTGCTGCAGAGTGAAATAAATGCTATAAGATAGAAGTCTCCCTGTGCCATAGATATTGTCAGGGTCATACCAAGGTCCATCTCCTTCGCTCAGAGAATATTTCAGCTAAGCTACAAAAGAAAATCACAATAAAATATATGAAGTCCAATTGAGTGAAGATCGGAGCAATGATCTCACCTTGAGTAGTATATCATAGAAGGCATTTTCTTTTTTAATGGGCAGATGGGTATGGACAAGCATTATATTATTCAATAAGGTTTTAATAATATAGATCGTGCTTCGTATTATATTCTTCCTTACTATGCTTAATCAAAGTCACAGTCGGATCCACATAAATATTTTCCCCTTTTTTTCTTTTATTTTCCTTTAATACATATATATATATATATATATATATGTATTAACGATACATATCAATCGATCTGATATGACACCAATGTCAGGTGATTTTGTTTTGAAGGTAAAAAAATGTATGGTTTTAGCTTTAGATGAATTTTTATATTAAAATGATGACAAACAATTTCTAAAGCTGTTTTCATTTATATATTATCGATACGGGTCCGAACCAGCCGGTTTGGCCAACAAACCCTATCGGCCGAACATCACTTAAAAAAGAAAAGAAAATTCGGACCCCTTTTCCACAAAGCCGTAGGCAGCAGAAGGGGTAATATTGTCATTCACAAACTAAATGGAGGGCATATTTGTAACATAACTTTCCAACCTTTTCCTTCACAGCTCTCTGACGATGAGACAGACGGAGCAGCGACAGAAGAAGACGGGATATAAGACCGAGGAGCTCTCTGACGATGAGACAGACGGAGCAGCGACAGAAGAAGACGGGATATAAGACCGAGGAGCTCAATCTCTCTGGAGTTTGCTCTCTCTCTCTCTCTCTCTCTCTGGGGAAGCAAAACCCTTTCTTTGCCTCCTCTTCTGGTCCGTCCTTCTTCCTTAGATCCATCATTTCTCCCCACCATTCCTGTTCCTTTCCTTCTTTTTTTTCTCCAGCTTTCTTCTTTCTTCTTTCTTGCTCCAGCTCTTTTGGTGGGTGAAGGTAAGTAGAAGGACAGACACTCACATCCACAGTGTCTCCTCTCTCTGGTGACGAAGGACGATAAGAGATGCCAATGTTTATTGTCCTTCTCCTTCTCTTGGCAGTATCCGCGGCCGGAGATGAAGGTGCTTTCTCTCTCTTTCTCCTTCTCTATGACTTTTACCATATACTTCTGAGGAAGAGGAGTCTGTCCCGTATGCCATTTCTTTCTGTTAGTTTTAGAGGGGAATCACTACCAGTTGTTTTTGTTAATATACATACTCGATACCATCTTCAAATGGAAAGAAGGATGCTGGAGTGATCATTTTAGAAGTGGGAGGTCTTTTGCTGCTCCGTGTTTCCTTCTATGTCTTCTCTGCTCCATGTTTCTTTTGCTCCCTGAACTTCTGGTCTAAAATAATGGAAATAAGAAACAAGGCATTTTGGCCACGGCCATCTGGAGACGGCGCAGACCCGTAAACCCCGCCACTCGCACTCTGGGACTCCACCTCAAGCTGGGTTTGCTTTAGGATTATTTTACCGTGCAATCTGGAAAGAAGCTTCTATTTTTCTGCTATTAGCATCAAGCACCCTATGGTTTCTATTAATGCTCTTACCAGCGTGCTTTTCATAATCTATATCCGAAAGACATGCTTGTTGCTAAAATGTTCCTCTTTACCTTAGTTTAGTCAAAAAAAGAAAGTGGATGAACTGGCTCACTGATGGTTTATCTGACGTTATACCATGATATTAAAAAAATGACTTCTTAAAAGGAAATAAAGCGTCGTTTACATCAGGTGGGAGTTTAAAATCCATTGGGACAAGTTTATTGCTAAATCTAGCATGCATTGCGCAGCTTTCTGATTGAATAATATTCTTTATGATGATCGTGTTGCTGACGGCTCTTACAACTCTAGTTGGTGGATACCAACATACAGAGGTTTTGATGACCAATTCTTTGATATGTTTAAGCTTCTACTTCAGAAAAATAAAGTCGTGGACAATGATTTCATCTGTTAGCGTTTTCTCTGTAATTTGGTGTACATGTGGAAACGGTCTGCAATATTTTCCTAATTGCTGCTATTCCTTCTTCACTAAACCAGGGGCATTCGTGGGAGTAAACATAGGAACTTCTGTGAGCGACATGCCATCACCCACGCAGGTGGTGGCCCTTCTCAAGACTCAGCAGGTCACGGATGTCCGCCTTTTTGATGCTGATCGCGCAATGCTGTTAGCCCTTGCCAATACAGGGATCAAGGTGACTGTTACTGTGCCTAACAACCAGCTGCTGGCAATCGGCCAGTCCAATTCTACTGCTGCTAATTGGGTGGCAAAGAACGTTGCAGCATTCCTTCCTGCAACAAACATCACAGCAATAGCTGTGGGCAATGAGGTGCTGACCACCATCCCCAATGCAGCTCCTGTACTGGTTTCTGCCATGAAATTCATCCACTCCGCTCTTGTAGCATCAAACCTTGATTCGATTGTTAAAGTCAGCACCCCACATTCTTCAGACATCATTCTGGATTCCTTCCCGCCATCCCAGGCATTTTTTAACCGCACCTGGAATCCAATACTGTTGCCAATGCTTCAGTTCTTACAGCAGACTAACTCATACTTCATGCTTAATGTCTACCCATACTATGTCTATATGCAAAGCAATGGAGTTATTGCACTTGATTATGCCCTTTTCCGACCTCTCCCGCCTAACAAAGAGGCTGTCGACTCCAACACTCTGCTACACTATACTAATGTGTTTGATGCTGTTGTTGATGCATGCTACTTTGCAATGTCATTTTTGAACTTCACTAATGTTCGAGTTGTTGTCACTGAATCTGGATGGCCATCTCATGGTGATCCATCGGCTGAACCTGCGGCTACAATTGATAATGCTGATACATATAATAGCAATTTGATAAGGCATGTGCTGAATAATACTGGGACTCCAAAACATCCTGGTATTCCAGTGAGCACATACATCTATGAGCTATATAATGAGGATTTGAAGCCTGGACCTACTTCTGAAAAGAACTGGGGCTTGTTCGAGGCAGATGGAACACCGGTTTATACTCTGCATTTGACTGGATCTGGGGTGGTTTTGGCGAATGACACAACAAATCAAACATATTGCATTGCTGCAAGTGGAGTTGATGAGAAGCTCTTGCAGGCAGCCTTGGACTGGGCTTGTGGACCAGGGAAAGTGGATTGCAAGCCAATTTTGCAGGGCCAATCGTGCTATGATCCTGATTCTGTTCAGGCCCATGCTTCATATGCTTTTAATGCTTATTACCATCAGACAGGCATGAGCCCTGGTAGCTGTGATTTCAAGGGAGTCGCTTCCATCACCACTACAGATCCAAGTAACATCAATTCTTATTTTTTTCTCTTTTTGTTGATTAAGTCATTAAACAACCTGCCCAAATGCACAAGTAGGCTTGGTTTTAGTATTCTGTGCGTTCAACTTGAACCAACCACTTCAGTTTGGGACAATTTCTTTGGTTTGTAAACAAGTGACACCTTATAACTATAAATGGGGATTATGTCTACAAAAATTATTAGATGATTTTTTTTAAATGATTTTTTTTTTTTCAAAAGATGATTGGTTTTTTGAATTCTTATGTCCTAAAGGCCCATAATTTTATCCTTAATGAGTGTTTTCTGTCAATATTGTGTTGGCTTCAAATAGTCTGTCCTTTCGGTGCTACTAGTAACAACTTTAGTCATAGTAATAAAAATACTGTTGATATATATTGAATTGCATGTCTTGTAGCAAGCTTTCTTCTACAGCATTCACCTTTCTTCCGACTTGGGTTCTGAAGTTTCTCTTGCCTTTCATGCAGGTCATGATTCTTGTATTTTTACTGGAAGGTACCTCTCTAGTTCTTTAATTCAAGTGCCCTTTTTTACTTACCTAAGTCTATTATTTATATGTCTTCCAATAATGAGGTTTTATTGTCTTGAGAATCAATTAACTTTTTCATCCCATTTACTCCCAAGATAGTTGAAATTTGAAAATCTTTTCATCAGCAGTGGTTGGAAATTCCAACATAATCCTGATATCAATAAAAGCTACAAGTACTGTCATAACATCCTTTAATGCAAGTGTTCATGCTTCTAATCCTCCTCGCCCTCGGGGGTTGGCAATGCTTATCACCGAAAAGTGAAATTTCCTGTGAAGTACCCTACATTCTTCACCCCTTTCTGTTATGTTGAGTGATTGTTGTTCAGAGTAACTTCATGCGGGTTTTCCGTCTTTAAGAGGTCTGCATGTGTTCCATCGATGGTACTTATTAGATATTGATGGATCTGCTATCTCTGAGTTGTGGAAACCTTCTTATTTGGCTTTCTAATGTTGTATATGTTTGTTGGGGACAGTTTCAAGTCATCTTAGTATACAAGTCATATTGGTAAAAAAAAAAACTTGAACCTGTATTGATCTGTCATCACTCTAATGAGGTTTTATTGCTTCAAAATCAGTGAACCTTTCATCTCATAATCTTCCTCATCATAAACTGTGGAGAATTTTCCCCATCATAAACTGCGGGGAAAACATAATCACTTTGGTATCAGTACAACCTACACCGTTAGTGTTCATTCTTCTAATCTTCCTCATCTTGGGCAATTTGCAACACTTGTCAACGTAGACTGCAATTTCTTGTGTAATAGTTCTGTGATGTTCATCCTTCACCTGTATCTTTTAGCGATTGTTGTTGAGTAATTTCACAAAGGTGTGAATAGATATTAAGAAGTCTACGTTTCCTTCATCTATAGGATGTACTAGATGCTGGTGAAACTGCCATCTTCTGAGAGTGCAGAAGTCTCCTTGTATGGCATGCTACTATAGCATGTCTATAGGCATCCGTTATGAACACATACAAGTCATTAATAGAATAAAGCACCCCTCCATTCAGATATTTTAGGATTTTGTATGATTTTGAGTTTAGACTTAGTTGATTCTATGTTCTTTAGCATGCTTCATTCCATTGGAACTTGTGCAAATTTCCCATCAAGTAAGCATTGACAATGGAGATGGTGTTTCATGCAGTGGTGGTAAGAATGGCAGCTTTATCGGCAGCGCCATTGCTCCTTCATCCAATTCCACTGCAGCTTCGGGTGGTTCTTCTAGCCCTTTTGGCTCTTCTATTTCTACGTTCCTTATGATCGTCGAAGGATTGCTCGTAGTTACCACTCTCTTGTGATCCACTTTTTTGAAGATGCTCGAACTCTGAGTTGCTGGTGGGTAAATTTTCTTCTGGTGGGGCAAACCAGCAATATTTTGTGGGGCAAGAGCGTTGTGTTTTTGTCCTCTCATAAGCGGGGTGGAGGGAGAAAAAAGACGATTTGTATGGGCAAGGATTGAATTTGATCTGTAAAAATAGGAGACAGAGAAGCAAAAAGGGGAAAGGACAGGCCAGGTTGTTTGCCACTGTTTTTCTTTAATTCTTTGAATCAGATTCCCCTTGTTCTTTTCCTCCATATACCTGCTGTCGATTCATTTATTGCTTTGTCTCTTTTATTTGGACTGCTGTGGGAGCTCAGCTTCCAAAGCGAGTGTGTGGACATTGATT
The DNA here is from genome assembly GCA_011799765.1 of Nymphaea thermarum. Classification (NCBI taxonomy): domain Eukaryota; kingdom Viridiplantae; phylum Streptophyta; class Magnoliopsida; order Nymphaeales; family Nymphaeaceae; genus Nymphaea; species Nymphaea thermarum. The sequence continues at coordinate 107,908 of JAANDH010000354.1, forward strand.
GGATGCTTCCATCATCATCTCATCTACCTCATCACAGTTCTTATTCATTTTATCATGCTTTTTAACTTTTCACTGTCTACCACCTGAGTCCTGAGTTTTTGCCCGTTGAAGAGAGTCATGGATGGTGCTGTGAAGATGTCAAAAACATGATGTGCATTGATTTGGTAAAGCCGCTTGGTTTAAAGAGATTGATTCCAGATATTGGGACGCTCGACAGATATAAATTTCTTGTCCGGCAAATTTATTAAATAAGATTAAACTCATTGCGGGCCAAACACCTTATAGTGGCGCCGTCAGGGATTTTGGACTGATCGGCACTAATAAAAAAACCCTTGCGGGCACCACTGCATCTAAATGGAGGGCTTTTGAGGCGTTGTGACTGAACAAAATTTTTTAGTCAACAATAAACCTTTCTTCTTCACAAGGTTTCAATTTTCACTCGCAAATTTCCACTAAATTTAATGCTGCATAACTTTCTCTTCAGACTTATTGAGGCCTGCATTTAATAAGTTCGTACCAACTTAGGTCCTTTCAATTTCCAATCTAAAACTTCATCTTTTATATACTTGGCAAGAATGTGTTTTAGGTTAAGTTTCATTCACTTGGTTTCTTGGAATCCTAAACTAAATATTTTTAACTTAAATTTGCCCTGAAACCTAGCAAACATATGTCTTTTTTCATGATGTTTTAGGTCTCTGACACTGCATGATCTACATCTCAAACCTAAATTGGTTTGGCAGATGATGAGAGCTCTTGTTCTTGTTATTGGGTCTATTAGATTCAAATATGCCAAGTGATCTCCAACCACCAACTTTTCAAACAGCGAGTTGGGTGCGAGCCAAAAGCTGAACTCATCTAGTGGCTAGAGTTCGGGCTGCCTTAGGCTCCAGTAAGCTCATTTGAAACACGTATATAACCAAGGCCAAGAGGATTTGAAGTTCAGACCTTGCCAAAACCTTCAAAATCTACTCAAATCTAAATGAATGTCTTTAACAATGGTTCATGTTGGAGAGTACCGGTAGATATATGCATCATATTGCCCCTTATCAACACCATGGAGGGCCATGTTTTTTTTTAAACTAAGTGAAAATTATTTCAATTTTTAGATTAAAGTAGAAAAGTAGAGACTTCGTATCGGACCGATACGATTATTTTGCAGGACTCAACCAACGCGAAAAGATTGAGGCGTAGTTTGCGGGAACGGATGTAATGCTTATCTCGACTTTTTCCAACCCGATCCAGTTTCTCAAAGGGGCCAAAACCCTAACGCTTTCCCTATAAAATTTCCCCTTCCCTTTTGAGGGTGGTCTCATTGCGCCCCCCTCGACCTAGGACCTCAAATTTTCTGTGTGTCAAATCTCTCTGTGTGTGTGTGTGTGTGTGTGTGCAGCCCTTATGCCGGAAAATTACTCCGGCAACGCCCGCTGGTATCATGAAACCATTGCCTCCGGGCGAACACGAAGTGTTGCGATACTTAATCCGGAACTCCTGGACATGCGGATTCTGATTGCGGTTGAATCTTCTGCATTTTCTCGTGGGTTCAACATTTCGACCATTTTCGCCTTCCGCTATTTCTTATATTTTTACCTTTTGAGTCCATTTCTCGGTTGGTCTTTTCATTGTATTTCTGTTTGTCTCTTCCTGTGGGTACGGGCTCTGTGATGAGTAGTTTTGCTTTAACCACACTGAATAGGGGTTGATGGGAGCCTCGTTCTGGAAGATGCGCAGATTTCGGTCTTTCTGGCGTCCAGATGATCGGTTTTCTTAGCGGCAAGATCGCTCTGTCCGATCTTTCTTTTAAGGAAACGGTGATGGCTCTGGCTAGACGGTTATTGGCCGATCTTTTGGGCGTTCTCTCGTAATAACTCTTGTGTGGAAATCCTTGGCCTTTATCTGAGAGCTCGATCTCCCTTCTTGTTTTTTTTTTCATTTTCCTTTTTTGTTCACCTTATCTCTACCTTCATCTCTTTCAGAACGGTGATGGTTTACCGCGTAATGTTTTTGGTTAACAAGTTGACTGTTTTGCTATCTAGACCATTTCGTCCCTCAGCTTCAGCTCGGCTTTAGAAATCATTTTCTGCTTTTAATTTTCTTACGTGGTTTTGCTAAATGTTGCTTCCTTGCGCTGAGGATTTACTGGATAGAAATCATAGATTTGGTTAGGGATTCTCTAATTGGCGCTGAGGATTTACCGTGCGGAACGATTTGAACTGTATCCCTGTTTTCCAATGTTGCTGAAGTCTTGTTTTGGTAGACGGGATTTTTTTTTCCTTGTCTTTTACTTTGCGGTGTTCGAACAAAAGCTCCACATTTTGTAATTCGCCCATCTTTCTGCTTCTGCCATGTATTAAAGGTCATATTTAATAAAATGGCTTCCTCCTTAAACCGTGTATACAGTGTTCTTGGGAGGAATATATGGCTTGAACGTTGAGAGGAATCTCCATATGGAAATTAAAATAAAGTTTACTTCGATTAAAGCCTTTGACTAAGTTTTTTAATGAACTAGCTGCTTTGATCCTTTTACAATAGGATGATTTTTTCGTGATTGTGCTTTCCTCTTTTTCGAGTTTCCTGATATTTTATGCATCTTCGAGGTATCAATGGAGAACGGAGAGGCGCTTCACTGGACAATAGATTTCGCACTTCCATCTAAAGGCAACCCTCTCAAACATAACTTTTATTTTTCACAAGCCAATTTTTGGTGGGAACAAATGACAGTTTACGAGGCCTTAGATGACCGCAACAACTTGGTAAAACAACCCAACCCGTAAAATTACCACAAAACCACGCATCGCCTCCTCCAACAAACGGCACACTTCAGGGATTAATTATCTGGGACACCAGCTCTTGTTAGAACTGACTTGAATCTTTCATGGCATTCGGGGAGGCGCTTTTAGATGTTTGCGCTGTGGTTTTGGACTGGGAGGAGCCGAGTAACCGTTAGCTCTGGCTCCGATTTGCAGATCCGGGTCGTTGAAAAGCTTCTCTGCGATCACAACGTTGGCTGCGTCGCTTGGGTGGTAGGCGTCCCAGAAGACGTAATCGTGTCTACTACTGCAGAGTCTGGTGTTGGGCAGGCAGAGGCCCCCTAACGTGCCGTCCACATTGCAGCAAGATGTGTTTGCATATTTGAAGCCTGCACAACCAGTAAGAATTTCATCATCGTAGTAATAAAAAGCGAGTGATCTTTCCTTTTGTTGTTGGGTATGAGCCATAGATGTTTAAGAACTCCTGCTCTTCCATTTCTAATCTTATCGACCTACGTTCTTCTTCGTCTGTTTTAAAAATACTTAAAAACTATGTTAAGCAGATTATAGATTAAGAAAAAAGAAATCGGGAGAATCTGTATCGGCCTGTTATGGATCATTCCTGCTGTATGGCTCTCTGCCGTGAACTTGTTTGAAAATAAATTGGTGGTTGCTGCTGGTGAGAGTGTTTTATTACCATAGGTAGCAGGATTCATAATCAAATCCAACACTATCGAGTAGATGTCAGCAACCGTGAAGTCGGCGTCAGGTAAGCGGCTGTTGAGCTCCTTTGTCTTGGCCTTGAGTGCGCTGTTGAACTTGAGGGCCAAACTGTTGACACTTTCGAAGCATTCTCCCGTTGAAGTTCTCACCCTCTGTGAGGGGATGCAGCCCATCGGACCTAGGCCGTTATAGACAATCTTCCGAGCTCCTAGACTATGAAGCCTCTGCCAACAGTGAAGGATCGTATAAGAACAACTTTTCATTTTAAACATTAGGTAGACGCTCAGAAACTATCTTTGTGCTGTAAAAGAAACGATACAAATATGTAAGTTGAAGCATAGCAGGGTGGGTGGGGCTGTGTGGTGTGTGTGTTTGGCCTTATTCAGGCAGCAAGGTTTCGTCCTGCTCATCTGAACATGTGCCATGGTCTAATCCTAACAGTATTTTATTGTTTCATGCATGTATCCGAAAGTTGGGGCAAGTATTTCATAGATCTGCCTTAATTTTTGTTACAAATTAATGAAGCAGTAAAATATGATTGCTGTTCAGAAACAGCTTCATAAAAGCTGATTCATGGAACAGTAAAATATGGTTGCTTGCTGTTCACAAACAGCTCAATAGAAAGATGAAAGTGGGGGAAGAGTTACCGTGAGTTGTCCATCTAAGGTGGACATGAGGTAGTCTATGAACGTATCTGAATCATACTGCTGCGCATCAGGCATGAAGGGCTGCAGGAAATTGTTCACAAAGTCGTTGCTTCCCACTCCTATGTAAAAGATAGCATTGTTGACCAACTTCTCAGCTGCATGTTCGCCGATTTTTCCCTTGATAGCATTTTTCGTGGCCTCAAAGTAATCTATCTGTTGATGGAATGACAAACACTGAACCTGCAAGATCAAGAAAAAGGCAGGTCAAACGTATGATGCTTCCCCAAGGTTGTTTGAATGTGCTGGAACACAGTGTTCATTCGGCGTGGGGCCTACATCCATGCAAACACGAGAGAGGAATGCAGTGTTCCGAAGAGAGTACCATTTGGCACTCCACCAACTGATGGAACACCAACCAACGGATGCTCCATTTTTGTTGCGTGGAGAGTGTTTCATGGGAAACCAATGTGGGTTTATGAGGTCGTTTGATAGAAATAACACTATACCATGTAAGTGTCTCATGAATTTTAGAATCTATAGAGTGTCCATAGGAAGAGAGACCTGAGCATGTTGTCTCTACTGCCAAACAACCCCTTATGATCTCTGGAAGGCGATATTATAGCATCAAACAAGAGATTGTTTCACGTTCATTTTCTTATGACCTCCCATTTTGGAAAAAGAAAAAATCATTTTTCATTGATTTGTTAAATAATCAAATGCAGTTCATTTACATACCAAAAAAAAAAGAAAAGAAAGAAACTTGTACCGGCTTTTTTCCAAACTAACCGCGTCTAAATTGTACCAAATTATGCGAAATACTTATTTTGGGACAAGTTAATTCTTCTCGGAGCATCCAAACTGCGTCAAATTCGGAGAATTTTTGCCTAAACTTGGCCCGGTTTCAGTATATCATGCCCAATATGTATGTTGGCCGCCTTCCAGCCTGAAAAGGACCTCATCCAATTCCAAACTCTACCAAATTCCCAAACTCCAAACACTTTCTTAAGTACGTCGAGATAAACATGCAAGTTCGTAAGGAAAAAGTGAGGATCTTACAAAGTAAACCCCGGTCTGATTGAGAATGCCAGATCCTCCAGACGCATAATTCACCCCTTGAAGTATCGCATCATCGTTCTGAGATAAGGAGAGGTAAGCAGGAGGAGATGGAACACCCAGTTTTTCAGCTGCATCAAATCATGCGCCCAATTGGTTAGTGAAAATTCTAAGACTTGTTCACTTTCAGGGTTGTGGCAACCAAATTGCGAGCTCTAAAGCTAATAGCTGAAATGTTGGGGATCTGCAGGGTAGAGCTAGAAATTTTTGGTCATGAGGCAACTGCCCACACAGGCTCATCTGGTACTCCAAGTGTAAAACATTTATGCTAAAACGTACAGTTGTTGTCCAAATCTAAAACATCTCGCAATATTTGCTGCATTTCCTTTTTTTTTTGCCATAAAATCATGAAAACTGCAGTTTCGCAATTTCAAGAAGGTAAAACTGCTATTCCAAGTGAAGATCAAAAGCAACTGCATCATGACGCTACATCAAACTGTATCCTTCAAAAGAAGATTTACAAAAGCTACTAAAAGAATTATCAATGTAGTGCAGAAGGAAACCAATGATAGACAGTCAGTTTAAAACAAGTTGTGAGGTTGTGCACATTACATAAAATGTCGCCCATTGTTCTGCCATTGGTGAATCTCCCTGTTACCCCACTTGGGTAGTCGATGCCATACCACGGATAGTTTGCCTTGGCTAGAGATGCAAGGTAGTTATTGTTCCCAACTTCAGTCAGGGAGTCCCCAAAGATGTACTGAACAATTGGGGAACCTGCTTCAGCCATGGCTGACAAGGCCAATACTGATACAACCAAAGCCACGGCTGCAGCCATTCTCTTCAATGCGATCGGAATCCTGTGTGATCTTCAATGGCTGGTGGAGTAGAGCTTTATAGTGTGTGTCCTTGCGTTCCAGAATAGTGGACAGCTGTGAAGTCTGGTCTCTCAAGTTTCCCGGCGGAAGTGAGTAAACTTTATGTTAAAGGACGTTTAGTGGATGCGGTCATGGATATTTTCTTACCTAACTGATATTGGTTGAAGGTATTCATAAGAATAAGAAAGACATTGTCCATATCAAGCAACAATGCAAATTATACAGACAAGGCGAGAAATATTGCGACGATTTGCTTAGAGATTTCTTGGGACATTTTTTGAGTGCAGCAAAGAAAGTAGGCCACCCACCTTGGAATCTTGTAATGCTATTGTCTGACGCCATTAGATCTCACGTCTGAAGAAACTTCGCAGACTTGAAAGAACGATGGTCCAAAGAGCACGACTAGATGATGAAAGAACTTTGTCTTTTCGTGTCTAGCCATTAGGCTTGCACAACACGTGGAAATGACAGTATATAGTTTTTAATGGGTTTCTTTACCAGCTAAAAAATTATTTAGATTCATACTCCATTATCATACGTTGGTAGATTTTGAGAAGCTTCGTTTGATTAAAAGATTTCTGTCTCCTCCATGTATCTTGAAGAAGACGATCAACTCCCTCCACTTCACTTCTATAGAGCTGAACTTAACCATCGTATGTTCTCAATTTGGACCCTGTTTGGAGGGTCACCAAGTTCATAATCATCCATATTTTGTGGGACATTTCAACAGTAGCTGCATACATTGCTTAAAAGTCTTTCAGGTGTAATGAGCTTCTCGTTAGAGCCTGCACATTAATTTTGGTCTCACAGCCGTTTCAATTGGACTGTGTCGATGAACTCTAAATGGTTAATGAGATTAGAACTGGCCTTTTGAATCATTTCAGGATGTTGACATTTTGAAAATCCAGTAGTTATAAAAGCATTAAGTTTTTTGGGATCTAGAACAGACAACCATGTATCTCTAAAACAGATGATAAAGTGGTGGACCTTTATCAATTCTTCTTATGCAAATTACATCTATATCTTGTTAAACATAGGAATGTCAATATATAGTATTTGGATGGAGTAGCTGACGGGACTGTTTTGAAGAAATCGGATATGGGAAAAAGATTAATATCTGATTAAGAAATCAGATCGGAGTTGGATTTGAAAAATGACACCAATGACATTCAGATTCGGATATACACAAATATCTAAATGGATTTGAATTGGATTTAGTTCTAAATATATCCTATATTCAATGCTCTTACATTTTTGAAATCAGTTAAATTCAAATCAAAGATTGGATTCAGATTATGAATTGGGATTCAGATTCAAATACAACATTTTTTGTCTAAATTTGAATTCAAAAATCAGAAAAAATAGATGTCGTTCAGTGTATATCTGATTCAAATCTGATCTGTAGCCATCCCTTATTAAAGGAACTTGGATTATTGAAGTTCAAAGGGGAATTGTTTGCTATTAGTAAAAACTGCATCCACATTAGCGTCTCTCTCCACATTCTTTCTTGATAGGGTTGCAGATGGTTCAGGTGATGATAAGATGAGCTGAGTCCAAATTTGGATGTACAGAACACAAACAAATCAAATTTTAATTTGCATGTAATTACGTGATGCAGGATATCCGTCGAAAACGGACACGCATTAGATCCAGTAAGAGAAGCTTAACCCAAATTCGAATTTGCCTACAAATTGAATCGAAACCGACTGGTCAGGTTCCGTATATAAATCGAACGTCTGATTCATGCGGCAAACTGTCTTGGAAGGCAACTTCTCATCTCTGAACACTGGCACGACATGCAAACTTCCGTTTTCTGAACCATAGAAAAGAAAAAGAGAAAAAATCGACTATTTGGTCAGTGCAATACTTTTTCTTTTCCTTCTCCCGCTTCATAAAATTATTCGTATGTTTCTGTTTCCTGCACAAATTTTCGCGTCGATTTGGCTTGTTTTCTTTTTGGAACCTTCAGTCATTACCACTTAAAAAATGCATCCAATTACAAAATTACTCAACTCGCGACTACATGAAACATTTGATTTTAAATCCAAACTACCCAAAAAGATGAATCTCCATAATCTGGGGTCTCCCATTTTTGGATGCAATCTCTGAAACATCAACGACGTAATTATATAAATCGTTGGAAAACAAGAAGATAAGTATTTTATACTGCAAAAGCTATATAAATTCGTCTGGAAGAGGAAAAGTGCGTTTATATCTACAAAATTTAACTCCAAATGAAGCTCTGTGGTGTCTTCTTGCAGGAGAAAAACCACAAGGTCTGACAATCGGTACAGCTGAAGTTGGATGCTCACATGGTTGTGTCACCTCTGAGACCTAGCGCTCAGAATCAATTCTTGATTGAATCGGAACAATGTTGGCAGATGGGCCCAGTTTCAGTCTCCATCAATGAGTGACTCACATTCCTGCGGCAACCAGATCGATTGCAAAACCTGCATTTTGGGAGCTGCAACCAGCATTTCTCGCACAACAGATCTCCGCAGAAGGTTTGTCCAAACTCATCCCATCTAAGGCAACCCCCACAATCATCACACCTTGCTATACAGAGCGAGCACCCACGACATTGGAGGAGCCGATGATGCCTCTTCTCCATGCATTCTTTCCTCGTGCAATCAAATATGAGGCTCACCTTCTCGCATTTTGGACAGACATCGACATCAATCACACCATGGTGATCGTTTCCTTGCGCGAAAGAATGGCTGAAGCCATAATATCTATGCATTTGTTTCTGTTGGCTATGCTTTATCATTGAGTTCAGGATGCCAACGTGTTCTGCAGTAAGATTCTGGAGGCCATGAAGAGCCAAGCGCTTCAAGGGAAGTGGACCATCACCCGTTCTGTCAGCAAGTGTTCTCACTGCTTTCACTATACCATCAGCAGTAACATGAACACATCCGGGTAGGCAAATCTACACCAGTAGGAGATGAAGTCAAATAACAGAACAAGAAGGAGTAATTAGGCCCTGAGGCTTTGAAATAGATTGAAAGATAAGTCTACCTTAACAACCCCGATAACCAATCACCCTTCCTTACTTTTTACTCTATGGACATTAAAGCCTAAACATAATAGATAATTAAATAAGAAATGAGTACGAAATGGAAACAAGAAGCAGAAGGAAGAAACGCACGACAGGTAAGTACTAGGAGTCTAGGATACAGTTCCAAGCCAATTGTTGAAGTAAATAGGAAAAAGGAAAAGGAAAAATATAAAGCAAGACGCCATTAGAAGAAGAAAGAAGACAATTAAAACTTGCAATAGTAATAAATAAAACTGGAGAATGTCTTTCCAAGACATATAGACAGCCGCCAAAAGTGCTACATATGGAAACCATCGTGTTTGTGTATTAGAGGAAAGACCTCATCGTGCACGATAAACTGTATGTGTAGTGTTGCGTATTCGTTGGTTATCCTTGTTTTCGTGCCTTCAGAGGAAACCTAATCATAGGTAATGTTTTTTGAGTGCCAGCTTGACACAACGAAAAACAACCCCTCTCATGTTGAGACAATGCCACGAAAAAGTGATTCAATGTAACAATTAGAGAGATAATCAAAATGCAGCTTAAAATGAGGCTATGCAACTAATCTACCAGAGAAGGAAATCTCAGCATTCCAATAGTAGGAGATGGCACGGAGCAACTGCAATGACATCTTCCGTACTAGGAAACTGCAATCCATAAATTCCTCCCTGCTTTCAAGCCAATCCTCATCATAATATCTCAGGAGGTCAAATATTGATAGGAAGAAGGTGAACGGCCCATCCTATGCAACGAATCAGAATGAATCTTAAAATGGCAAGCAAAGGTGATTTTACAGCATACTTGATAATTGATTTCTTTGTCCAATTGATTGTAAACTACCAAATACTACTTTCTCAATTTTCTGCAGCAAGAAATAAATTTAAGCATCCACTTAAAGTATCTATTACGAACAACAATTAGAATTATTAAAAAAGACTCTGAAAAAGTCTAGGACTGTATCAGGTGGGATGAGTATTGAAGAGATGTGCCACTTCAAACTACAGCCAATCACTATGTTTCTCATGATCTTTCTGGAGGGAAATGCTATTCTCATTTCTCAGACAGTGTGAAGGAAGAGAGTTTCTTGCAGCACATCAATGCTTTCTGTATACAACGCCAATAGTTCAGTAAGCCACGAAGGTTACACCGGGTCAGGGGCCTCAGGGCGTCATAAAGCAACTCAAACGGGACTATGGGAGGCAATGCTACTCTGTTGATGCTCGCACAACTCTAATCAAAACTTCCGTGCAATGAAAGGCTCAGTATTTCATTTTCAGCAACAGCACCATTCGTTATTATGAATGAGAATTTGATGTACCACAACCAATCTCAACTGCAAGTGACCGCTACATGGTTTTTCTACATATTTGTTGATTTTCAAGAATGTGCCTAAGCTGACTGACGTAAAGGTAAATGATGCATACATGGTGATGACACGTCACTTCTCCATCATAAGAGCAACAACCAGGACTTTGATTCACAACCACTAGGACCTTGATTGCTCAATATTTTCTTCACCTCTCAAGTCTCAAGTCAGCCAATAATGATGTTTAATTCCAACTTACATCATCAATATGCAACGCCAGAAGGCCCAGAGCATCTTTCTTCCAACTTATTCTTCTGTATAATTCGTTCTGCTTTGAGATTATGAGGGGAAATCTTTCCGAATTAAAATCAAACAGGTCTGCAAAGATTATATAAGCAGTTGAGACTTCGATACAGTAATGATACATCTGAAAAATAGTTGTCTGATTATGTTTCTTTTCCTCTGAATGCTCGTTAACCTCACATTTTACATGAAAACGCATGGTTCGTCCACCACTATAGTCATCACTCAGTTGAATAGAGACAGCAAAGGGAACATCCGCAAATTCCATCATGTCTTAATGGAAAACCCATCATAAACAGGACGAGAAAAGGTCTCCCCAGCAATTTACTTGTGCTTGCTGTTCAACCGTCATGGCACTATGGAAAAGACGAAAATATGAAGATACCAAGTTTCTAATAAGGAACTTCGGTTGCTAACCTCAGAAATGCGTGGATTTTCAGCTATCACTCTGTGGAGACCAACGTCAGTCACCATCCAGCAACTCCTCAATGTCAATGACCGAAGGTTACCCTGTGCCCTTCCTGTTATCTGCGCTAGGGCGTCGTTCGTCAGCTTCCAACTCAATGGCCGGTCCACGCAGATGTCCCGCCACAGCAACAGGTCACCGTTAACCGCGTCCCTCAGGGATCTGCATACTTTCCGGACGGATAAGAGATCCCTGAGCTCTAGATAAGCGAGGACGAAGAACATTCCCTCATGAGGAATACCCGAATCAACAATGGCCTCCCCGGAGCGATCCGACTCAGACGAGCTCCGATCGCTTGGATTTCCAGGCGTCCAATCCGATGAGGTTGACGCTAGGAACGATTCGTCCGCGGTAAGGAAACCGTCCGGAAAAGAGGCTTTTGAAGTTTTGTGATGGTCGCACGCATCGGAATTATTCTGTACCTCAACCAAATCCGTCGCTTCCTTCCCAAATGGGATGATGACATCGTCGTTCGTTCTCATTTCTTCTTCTGCGCAATGAGCCTCGTGCAGGGAAGAAACCATGTAGCTGGTAACGGGAAGAAGCCGAAGGATAGATTCAGCGGCCGCAATCCGACGGAACGGCGACCGAAGTTTTGGAGGAATTGATGTGTTATCAAGAGGACCCTGGCCTCAAAATTTTAGGGTCGTTTATATTAGGAAATTTTCATTTTCATGCCTCTGATTTGCCCTTCCTGAGAAAGCATCACAGTTTTGGAATTGATTTCATAAGTCGTGTGCCTTTCATCAAAATTGCCAAACAACAGCTTCAAACGAATTTTCATTACCTCGAATGAAACAAGTTTATCCTTAACTAGAAATCTACTAATTGTTCATGGATTTAAAATTGACTTTTGATTCAAATTCGAGGCTATTTCAACATAGTGTTCGTCTCATTTATTTGAAAAGAAGCGCAATAATGGTTGGTGCTTGATGAATCTGTCGCAGAAAATGAAGTAAATTCGGGGAATACTAATATGACAGTAATGTAGTGTTTTGTAAATATGCCATCATCTTCGTTTGAGAGTTTGACGCATCGAAGAATCCCAATCTCCATGATTTGATTCATGGGAACACACAACAACGGGAGGAAACAATAAAGAAAGCAATGAATTTTTGTGTAAGCGAGGTTTCTCACCATTGGGCATAACGATGATCTTAAGTTTACGTTCTCGAATCCACGATTTGGTTAGAACCGTAAGTTTAAGGTAAGCGCCATGTGAAGTTAAGTGTTCGATCCAAGATCCAAATCCAATTACATTAAATGTTGAATCTAATCCAAATCCAATGTCGGTCCCGTTTTGACACCAAATCTTGCGGAGCAAGAAACAGAGGCAGTATTTTCGTAATAGAAGCTTCTGGTCTTGTACATTATAGTAATCGGAACCATTGCAGATCCTTTCACCTGGTCTTGTAGATTAGGGTTTAAGGGTTTACTCGGAAGAAGAAGAAGAAGAAGAAGGTGAAGGAGGGAAAGCTCTGGCAAACTGTCTTCGATTGGTGGCAACTTCTCATCTCTGAACACTGACGCGACATGCAAACTTTCTTTTTTCTGAACTATAGAAAAGAAAAAGAGACACAAAAGATCGACTATTTGGTTAATGCAATACTTTTTTTTCTTTCTTTCTCGCTTTATAATCATTTTTGCACTGATGAAAAGCGAGTATTTTCAATTTCCTGCACAAATTTTCGCGTCGATTTGGCTTGTTTTCTTTTCGGAACCTTCGGTCATTACCACTTAAAAATGCATCCAACAACAAAGTCACTCACTCGCGAACAAATGAAACATTTGATTTTAAATCCAAAGTACCCAAAAAGATGAATCTCCATAGTCTGGGGACTCCCATTTTTGGATGCCATCTCTGAAACATCAACGACGTAATTATATAGATCGTTGGAAACAAGAAGATAAGTATTTTATACTGCAAAAGCTGTACAAATTCGTCTGCAAGAGGAAAAGTGCGTTTATATCTACAAAATTTAGATCCAAATGAAGCTCTATGGTGTCTTCTTGCAGGAGAAAACCCACAAGGTCTGACACTCGGTACAGCTGAGGTTGCATGCTCACATGGCTGCGTCACCTCTGAATTCTGAAACCTAGAACGCTTGATTCAGTCCAACAATGTTGGTAGATGGGCCCAGTTTCAGTTTCCATCATTGAGTGACTCACATTCCTGCGGCAGCCAGATCGATTGCAAAACCTCCATTTTGGGAGCTGCATCCAGCATTTCTCGCACAACAGATCTCCGCAGAAGGTTTGCCCAAACTCATCCCACCTGATGCAAGCCCCACAATCATCACACCTTCCTATACAGAGCAAGCATCCACGACATTGGAGGAGCCGATGATGCCTCTTCTCCATGCATTCTTTCCTCGTGCAATCAAATATGTGGCTCACCTCCTCGCATTTTGGACAGACATCGACATCAATCACACCATGGTGATCGTTTCCTTGCGTGAAAGAACGGCTGAAGCCATAATATCTATGCATTTGTTTCTGTTCGCTATGCTTTATCATTGAGTTCAGGATGCCAACACTTTCTGCAGTAAGATTCTGGAGGCCCCCAAGAGCCAAGCGCTTCAAGGGAAGTGGACCATCATCCGTCCTGTCAGCAAGTGCTCTCACTGCTTTCACTATACCATCAGCAGTAACATGAACACATCCAGGTAGGCAAATCTACACCAGTAGGAGAAGAAGTAAAATAACAGAACAAGAAGGCGAAGTCTATTAACACTCTCAAGTAATTAAGGCCCTGAGGCTTTGAAGTAGATTGAAAGATAAGTCTACTTCAACAATCCCGATATCCAACCACCCTTACTTTTTAATCTATGGACATTAAAGCCTAAAAAGAATAGATAATTAAATAAGAAATGAGTATGAAATGGAAACAAGAAGCAGGAGGAAGAAGTGCACGACAGGTAACTACTAGGATACAGTTCCAAGCCAATTGTTGAAGTAAATAGGAAAACGCAAAAAGAAAAAACATAAAGCAAGACGCCATTGGAAGAAGGAAGAAGACAATTAACACTTGAAGTAGTAATAACTAAAACTGGAGAGTGTCTTTCCAAGACATATAGAGAGCCGCCAAAAGTGCTACATATGGAAAGTGGAAACCATCGTGTTCGTGTATTAGAGGAAAGACCTCATCGTGCACGAGCAACTGTATGAGACTTCCATTGAACCCCTGTTGCGTACTCATTGGTTTATCCTTGTTTCCGTGCCTTCGGAGGAGATCTAATCATAGATAACGTTTTTTGAGTGCCAGCGTGACGAAAAACAACTCCGCTCTCTCTCATGTTGAGACAAAGCCACGAAAAAGTGATTCAATGTAACAATTAGAGAGATAATCAAAATGCAGCTTAGAATGAGGCTATGCAATTAATCTCCCAGAGTAAGGAAATTTCAGCATTCCTATATTAGGAGATGGCACGGAGCAACTTGCAATGACATCTTCCGTACTAGGAAAATTCAATACCTAAATTCCTCCCTGCTTTCAAACCAATCCTCATCATGCTATCTCAGGAGGTCAAATATTGATAGGAAGAAGGTGAACGGCCCATCACATGCAACGAATCAGAATGAATCTTAAAATGGCTAGCAAATGTGATTTTACAGGATACTTGATAATTGACTTCTTTGTCCAATTGATTGTAAATTACCAAATACTACTTTTTGAATTTTCTGCAGCAAGAAATAAATTTAAGCAACAACAATTACAATTATACAAAAAGACTCTGAAAAAGTCTAGGACTGTATCAGGTGGGATGAGTATTGAAGAGATGCACCACTTCAAACTTCAGCCAATCACTATGTTTTTCATTATCCTTCTGGCGGGAAATGCTATTCTCATTTCTCAGACATAGTGAACGAAGATAATTTCTCGCAGAACATCAATGCTTTCTCTATACAATGCCGATAGTTCAGTAAGCCACGAAGGTCACACCGGGTCAGGGGCCTCAGGGTGATGACACGCCACCCCTTCATCATAAAAGCAACAACCAGGACTTTGATTCACAACCACTAGGACCTTGATTGCCCAATATTTTCTTCACCTCTCAAGTCAGCCAATAATGACATTTAATTCCAACTTACATCATCAACATGCAACGCCAGAAGGCCCAGAACATCTTTGTCCCAACTTATTCTTCTGTATAATTCGTTCTGCTTTGAGATTATGATGGGAAATCTTTCCCGTATTAAAATCAAACAGGTCTGCAAAGATTATATATGCAGTTGAGACTTCGATATAGTATTGATACATCTGAAAAATAGTTGCCTGATTATGTTTTTTTTTTTTCCTCTGAATGCTCGTTAACCTTACATTTTACATGAAAAACGCATGGTTCGTCCACCACTATAATCATCACAGAGTTGAATAGAGACAGCAAAGGGAACATCCTCAAATTCCATCATGTCTTAATGGAAAAACCCATCATAAACAGGACGAGAAAAGGTCTCCCCAGCAATTTACTTGTGCTTGCTGTTCAACCGTCATGGCACTATGGAAAAGACGAAAATATGAAGACACCAAGTTTCTAATAAGGAACTTCGGTTGCTAACCTCAGAGATGCGTGGATTTTCAGCTATCACTCTGTGGAGACCAACGTCAGTCACCATTCAGCAACTCCTCAATGTCAATGACCGAAGGTTACCCTGTGCCCTTCCTGTTATCTGCGCTAGGGCGTCGTTCGTCAGCTTCCAACTCAATGTCCGGTCCACGCAGATGTCCCGCCAGAGCAACGGGTCACCGTTAACCGCATCCCTCAGGGATCTGCATACCTTCCGGACGGAGAAGAGATCCCTGAGCTCCAGATAGGCGAGCACGAAGAACATTCCCTCATGAGGAACACCCGGACCAACAATGGCCTCTCCGGAGTGATCGATAAGGAAACCGTGATGGTCGCCAGGCATCGGAATTCTTCTGTGCCTCGACCAAATCCGTCGCTTCCTTCCCAAATGTGATGATGACCTCGCCATTCGCTCTCATTTCTTTTTCTGCCCAATGAGCGTCGTGCAGAGAAGAAACCACGTAGCTGGTGACGGGAAGAAGCCGAAGAATAGATTCAGCGGCCGCAACCCGACGGAATGGCGAGCGAAGATTTGGAGGAACTGACGTGTTATCAAGAAGACCCTGGCCTCAAAATTTGGGGTCGTATATATTAGGAAATTTTCATTTTCATGCCTCTGATTTGCCCTTTCTGAGAAAGTATGATAGTTTTGGAATTGATTTCATGGGGCGTGCCTTTCATCAAAATTGCCAAATAACATCTTCAAGTGAATTTTCATTACCTCGAATGAAACAAATTTATCCCTAACTAAGAAATCTACTAATTGTTCACGGATTTAAAATTAACTTTTGATCTCAAATTCGAAACTATTAAACATAGTTTTTTGCGTCATTTATTTTAAAAGGTGCCAAATAATTATTAATGCTTAATGAATATGTTGCAATAAATGAAGCAATTCATGAAATAATAATATGACACTAATGTAGTGTTTTATAAATCTACCATCATCTTCCGAACAAATTCAAATATTAATGTTCCTACTACCAAATATTCCTCTAATGTTTTAGATTATTTATTAAAATTGATTTCATCAGTGAAAATTATTTTCTGATAGATTAACATATGATTTTTTTGGTTTAAAAATGAAAAATGATGGATGTGAAGTTAAATGTTCAATCCAAGATCCAAATCCAATTACATCAAATGTCCAATGTCGGTCCCGTTTTGACACCTCATCTTGCGGAGCAAGAAACAGGTGCAGTATTTTCGTAATACAAGCTCATGGTCTTGTACATTATAGTAATCCTACCATTGCAGATCCTTTCACCTGGTCTTGTAGATTAGGGTTTAAGGGTTTACTCGGGAGAAGAAGAAGAAGGAGAAGGTGAAGAACGGAAAGCTCTAGGGCTTCTGATTTGCCCTTTCGGAAAGGACGAAGAAGAAAGAGTAAAGGGCTAGCGGTAATGGGCAGCAGCCAGGCGGCAGTGTCGTTCCTGACGAATGTGGCGCGGGCGGCGATCGGTCTGGGCGCTAGCGCCTCGCTTCTGAGCGCTTCTCTATACACTGTGGACGGTGGTGAGCGGGCGGTGCTATTCGATCGGTTCCGGGGGGTTCTGGACGAAACGGCGGATGAGGGCACCCACTTCCTCATCCCTTGGCTCCAGAAGCCCTACATCTTCGACATTCGTACTCGCCCTCACACGTTCTCTTCCATCTCCGGCACGAAGGACCTCCAGATGGTGAACCTCACCCTAAGAGTGCTCTCCCGGCCTCAGGTCAGCAGCCTTCCCGACATTTTCAAGACGCTCGGCCTCGAGTACGATGAAAAGGTGCTGCCGTCGATCGGAAACGAGGTCCTCAAGGCTGTCGTAGCCCAGTTCAACGCGGACCAGCTCCTTACCGAACGGCCCCATGTCTCCGCCCTCGTCCGCGAGTCACTCATCCGCCGCGCTCGCGACTTCAACCTCGTCCTCGACGACGTCGCCATCACCCATCTTTCCTACGGCCCTGAGTTCTCCAGGGCCGTCGAGCAAAAGCAGGTCGCTCAGCAGGAAGCGGAGAGATCGAAATTCGTGGTCGCTAAGGCTGAGCAGGAACGACGGGCTGCGATTATCAGGGCGGAGGGAGAAAGCGAGGCGGCCAAGCTAATCTCAGACGCCACTGCAGCCGCCGGTATGGGCCTCATTGAGCTCCGTAGGATAGAGGCCTCCAGGGAGATCGCTGCCACCCTCGCCAAGTCGCCGAATGTTGCATACCTGCCTGGCGGGAACCAGATGCTTATGGCGCTCAATCCGACTGCCGGGATTGGAGGACGTTGATTCTTCGCTCTCTATCCGTCGTCCTTTGTTGCTTTGTCCGTTTCGTTTCATTCGCTCTTTGTCTGGTCACTTGGTTCTGTTGGTAAGGCTTTTTTGAATCCAATGGCCAATTTTCGAGGCTGCTTTTCCTTGCTTCTACTTGTGATGCAAAATAGCGAGGCATGGAATCATGTGATGAATATAAACAAAATGAACTTCTTTCTCCTAATAATTACTGTTACATTGTCTTGGATGTTTCAATTCTCTCGCTGTTAGATCCATTTTTGTCTTCCTTTATGTTCTCTTGGATCATATGGCTCTCGCTGTTGTTTTTCTTGCCATGTTTAATGTCAATCCGAGATGTTCAAGCTTCAGTGTATTTTTGAATGGCTTTTGTTCTGTTTATTCGTCCTTTTTGGGTATTTGTGTGGATTGGTGTTAATTTAGATCATTAACGAAGGTTATTTTGCGTTTGATGGTGGCTATGAACTTGGAGAATAAGGTTGTTTAGGCCAACGATTGTAATTCGGGCATACACTGTTCAATCGAAAACCATGAGATGAGATTAATGTGTGAGGACTAGAGCAAGGTATACTACTTAGTTATCTTGATGCTAGGAATGCACTTCATTTTGGACCCACATGCTTTTCTACTAGCAAATGCTAATATTACCAATTTGTTTTCAATATCCCTCTCTCTCTCTCTCTCTATATATATATATATATATATATATATAGTTGAAATGTTGTTCTCATGTTTTTAAGATCTGTTAGTTCTCAAAGTGAAAAGGAAAAATATCAGTCGAGGGACATGTATGTTGTTCAGTGTTGCTTCCTGACTTTTTTGCTAGATGGAGGTACTAGGTAGGGATTGTTAAGATCTTTTAAATTTTTGTGGAAGTACATAAACGAGGCACAGACATTATAAGATTTAATTAGATTTTTTTTTACTTAATGTGAATGAAGAATGTTAAATTCTTCAATTATTCTTTTTTTTTCTCAAAATTGAGTTTGAACTGAATGAATAATATAATTCTTGATTTTGTAACTTTGTTTTTGTTTGGTTTGAATAGAACGCTTGGTTGTCAAAGTTGACTGTTTGGCGAGTCAGTCTAGTCAGTGTTCTGGCTGAGGCTCCGGCTTGACAGTCACCAGGACCTATTTGCACAACTAGTTTGCGAACTAGATTGACTCATCACGACTATTTGTGATTGACAATTTGGTTTGGTCCCCATTTAATTTAAATCTGGTTACTTTTCTTTTTCTACCTTTTTCTAAAAGTAGGATAGCTTTTACAAGTTATTATGAAAGACAGACATGCCATATGTTTTCTTCTTAATTCTTATTTTTCTGGATTTAGACTCGCTTCCAGATTGAGGCTTCTGGATGGTTCTGGATGTATATATTTTTCCATATATATAAGTAGCATTAGATACTTAAATTACAGTTTGTCACCGGCAGTGGCTGAATCATGGTTAGTTCACTGATAATGATATTTTATGTCTTTTATTATTTTTATCACTTCAAATATTCTGTTTTTAGACCTACTTATTGATTTTATTTTGGTCAATCAACTAGCTTCTACTAGTCCCAAATAGTATTTTTAAGGCCTTGGCTGACCTCTGTTGCACTTGCGATTTTGACAAGTTAGACATAACGACAGCATGTCTGAGTTTGTTTTTCTGTGTTTTTCTTGGATATAAGAAAAGTACATTTTTATAATTGAACTAAGGAAGCTAAACAATTGTCAACATTTTTTGCTGTATTGCTGACTTGATATTTAGGAGCCTAATTTAAGTGCCTTTTGAATTGGTGGTGCCTCTTTTATAACAGGCTCTTGTAGTTAAAAAGAAATCAAAGGAAGAAACACTAGCAAGATCACTCATCCTATGCGAATATCTTGATGGTCGATGGCTTATGAGTGTCTTTAAGGAAATCATATCTATACTATAACTGACATGTAATTTGCATGTTAGAGGAATGCACTCGAAATGTTGCTTGTTCATGAGCAACCTCTCAAATAGCCAATATTTAATACTTCTTTGTCAACAAAAACATGGTAGCCTTGAAAGCATAGGAATGAATTTGCAGAATTGTTGCAGCTAAAAGTGTGAAGAGAGATGACTTTCATTGGACACTGTGGGTATTAGGGCATATGAATTGTCAATCGACGTGTGGACAGTGGTAGCAGCTTGCAGTTTGCTTCTTCAAAGGCTTTGGTGTGCTAATAGATCCGGTTGAACAATATTAGCAAATTGTGCTTTTAGATTGTGTTCGTGAACATTTGAGTGGCTGAAAGTTGCCACCCACTTATATCGGGTTTAACTTTTGCAGATGTCCTTTGTGATCCTGTTACTTCAATCCCTTCACATGTCAGTTGTGCTTCTCTTCCTTTGGTTCATGTTATTTTAGTTAATGTCCTCATTTTTTTGATGAAATGATTCTCCCTTGGATTAATTTCAACGTTTTGATCTTAGCTTACAAAAAATTATGGCCTTTTTCCAGAAATCCATGGTGAGGTAGTAAAACTCTTACATCTTAGATCGATTAGGTGCATATTTCCTTGCATAGGCACTCCTAAATTGATCATGGTATCTGATGCCATTCCAGATTCTTCTAATTCGGAAGTGCTCGTGTACTGAATTTCAGAAAGCTAGTATGTAGGTGTGAAACTGTGCCTAGCATGTCCTGTAGGAAATGGAAAGCTCTTAAGGATAGTTCAGTGATGCTGATGGTGTGCAAGTAATTGGTCTGGTGGTATGGTGTGAGTTACATGTTTTTTTTGGGGTTCAGAGATTCTTACAATTTCAAACTCCAAAAAGTTTGTCTTGACCGTATGAATCAAACGTGTGGTTTTTGTACAGAGATGAAGTGGCAACCTACTGTGTTCCTTTCGTCATAAACCTCTTTGTAAATGCATATGCTTTCATGTATTTCATCAAGCCTCGATTTTTGGCTTTATTTCTGAATTAGTAAAAAGGGTCAAAGTAGAGGATTGTCTGGTTTATTTGTTTATCACATCACTTGCTTCTGACATACCATAGGTTTTAAGAATAATAAACTTAAAGCTGCCAGGGAAACAAGGCATGAACAAGTAACTAGTAAGTGCATGAACTTTCCACTCTAGCTAATATATTGATTATTATTAAAGAAAATTGATATGTTTATGACCAACTGCCAGAATTAGTTAAAGCTGTTCATCATAATAATGATTAGTATTTTTTCGTTGATTGGAACAAAGTCTATCCAGAATTAGCTTGTTAAAGAGAATGTAATATCAGTGCTTGGCCCAAAATTATTATTCTTTGCATTTCTCTGGTCCAATCCATTAAGCTTTCATGGATGGTTAAGGTATACTAGTTGTGAGGGTCAAATTTTTAAAAGATGAAAGAAATAATTGTTTGCCAATTCCTGAAATTTATGTTTATGGAGCCAATCGGATGCGATACTTATTGTGGACATTTTCATATAAAAAATCAAAGGGCTGTGTTATTAAAATTTTTAAGTTATTCAATAGACTGAGTAGCTTGTGATGTAATCAGATTTGACCCAAGTAACATCCTCTTCGGCCTTATGTCCTATGTCTGATTGCGAGTGCATGCTTTCGAGTTGAACAAAAAGGTTCTAGACATGTACGAATTTTTGTAGATCCGGCTAAAATTGATGGGGAGAATAATGTTACATTGTTGTAGCTGCTAATCTATTGACGATATAATTCATGTAGGCCACCGACCGGAAGGGTGGGCACGATCTCTTTGATGTTTTGACCTCATGGAGGAGACGCATGTTGCAAGTACGACTCCCTCTTTTCTAATATATTGTAATACAAATCCTGTTGCGTTATATCATGAGGCCTGATTGGTCTTCCTTCACCTTCAGTATTCAACAATAGGCCTTTATCAAATTTAACGTCTTAAACGAATCACCTAAGTAGGTAGGAAACATTCTAGTTGGCATTAACTCCTTAACATTCTTCAATCTGACTGGTTAAGAACTTGACGGCTACCCGATTTGTCTTCTTGTCCACCTGAATGCCAACACCGGTGTTTCGCTTCATCAAAAAAAGGGAAGGACAAAAATGGATCCACCCTATCTTTTCTCTACCTGACTGATAAGGAAAATTAACATTCCAAAGCTCGCAGAGATGGAGGAGATCAAGGAACTAGGGTCCAAGCCAAGTTCCACCATCTGCGGCTCACTATCTGAGGACGTGAGTAAAACGTAAGCTTGTAAAGGCCGAAGGAATATTTTAAACCCCCTTTCATGTAGATGCAAAATGTATAAACGTTCTGTTAGTCACCAATCCAGAAAACCTGGAATCCTGCATGAACCTCCAACCTTGCACATGTACAAAACTTTATTATTTACTGAATCATGGAGGAACACATTACTATTACAAAAGCACTTTTATGACAACAAGAAAAAAAATACCAAGAATGATCAACTAGAACAACAAAAGGAGAACAGCGAAACAACCAATCAAAAAATGAATCAAATGAAGACTAGACAAATGATTTACAATATTTAAGTTGCATATTTTACAGTAAGCGAAGATAAAGTTGTTCCTGCATACATCGCCTTGACCAAAGCTACGAAATTGAGAAGGGTTTCTTCAGAGAACCACTTAAATCTCCAGGTAAGGAGGGCACCTCCACTCTTCTTCAGCGTTTCTTTCTTCTCTGTCCCTCCTGATAAGTGCATCTTTTCAGGAGCAGTAACGCGGTCCAATAGTAAGGTCACACACCCACTTCCCTTTTGCTCGATAACCTAATATCAATATGACCATATACCAAATTTGTAGCAGTTTTAAACTCTCACAAACATCAAAGACCAAAATGACAATAGCTTTCATAATACATGCGTGGAGAAAAGTACCATCTCAGATATGTCACAAATAGAACAGCAGGAATCAAGGTAAAAGTATGGCCTTCGAGCTCCACAATCACCATTAAACAAGCCAAACTGTCGAAGATCCTCTATGCAAATAATGATATATCCTTCAATCAGAATGATTGATCTCATAATCCATGACTCTCCTGCAAATATCTCAATAATTAGAGGGTGTATAGCCAGCAGCCAGGTAATTTGCTAAAACAGGATAAAATTCCTCCTGGATTCAGCAAGAGACTTCTTATTGAATCACTTGTTACATAGCCTCATTCTGGTATTTCTTTGGTTAGTAAGGACCACACCTTTTCCATTTTCATGCCAAAACAGGAGCATGGCATAGAGATTTATGCCCACTTTCAGGCCACCACAAATGTGACTATCAAACAAGTTTATCTGGTTCTGTTCCCAACTGCAATTTAAAGTAAAACACTAAGACTCAGCTCAAACCCCCCAAAGAAGTTGAGGAAAAGAGGAGAGAACCACATGAATACGTGTTAATATAATCAGAAACACAAAAGCACATCCGAAAGTTCATCAAGTGAAGAATACCTTCTTACGGTACATCTTTCAGCTGTAGTGTTGGATTCAGATGCCAATAATAAGCCTAGCAATGTCCTTGACTTCTGAATAGTCTTTGTCACCAATAAATATGTGTTATCCCCTGTAATTTGCACTCTATCACCAAAGAGTTAAGTTATATATAGGCGTAAAAAGTTTGTCCTGACCCCATAATAGTTCAATATTACCTACCTGAAGACCAGTAATCCCATTCCAACAACAATATCCTTGATGTCTCCCAGCCTGTGGCAAGCTGCTACGTCGAACGCCACTCCTATAAAAGGAAACCAAACAAATATAAACATGAATTAAACAGGATGACGTAACTTGTGCATATGATGATATCAAAGCACAAATGGAAGTACAAATTAAATACTAACCTGGAATCTGTTCTGCTGCAGATATATGGAGCACATACAGTTTATTTTCACTGCTCAATACTATGGACACCTCGCTGGAACAATGGAAGAACAAAGACTTTTTAGTCAGGAACTCCATTCCCCATCAGTTTCTACAATTCACCATCAATTTCTACAATATCTGGTTACAAACTTTAACATACAGAACATTACACAGATACATGAAGAATGCACAATCTGCCAATAATTTAGACAAGTCTAAGTTGACCTCTAGAAGATGAAGTGGTGTTACATACAGGACATCTACCAACATTCTTCATGTCTCAAGTTAAGTAAACACTCGAAGCTCAGGATACTTGTATGTGTGTGTTGTGTGTGTATCAGAAAGAGAGAGAGAGAGAGAGAGAGAGAGAGAGAGAGAGAGAGAGAGAGAGAAGCTCATACTAAAAATTCAACAGCAGGGAGCATTGATGTATGTCAGACCTATAGAAGTTTGACATGTTTAAGTATGTAGTGTTGACTAGGAAGAACAACTGGAAGGGTTCGAAAGATCAAAGCCTATGGGAACCCCTCATAAATGTTTTAAAATGTCACAAATACAAAGAAAAGAAAACCTCAGTACCCTATGCAGGCAGTCCTAGGCAGCATATAAATGCAGCTTTTAACTAAACAATAAAGAACGAGGAGTTTTATACTTTCTGACCAATCTGTTATAACACGTATTAAAAGACTGTGTACCTTTCAGCTAGGCCTTGATGGCTGATCTGTATACAAGAACAAAATACATATTCTTGGCAAGTCTCAGAAGCTTGACGTTGTGAAACTTTGCTATTGAAACAGCTCCTCATTAATTCATCTGAAATTAAGGTGGAATAATCATGAACAGTAATTTTTGATGTCGAACCCATGGATTCAAACATGGGCAGATGTCCAGGTTGACTCGTGAAAACATGCTTAAAATCTGCAGGACACTGCAAATGACCATTCTGTCTAGAAATAGGCTCTAATGTGTAATCTTCTTCCATATCAATCCCAGCAGTATCTGGGACACCATGTAATTTCTGTCTTAGAAGTTTATTGTTTCCTCTCTGTAGAGTCTTTTTTGACAGCGCAATAACCCTTCTCTTTGGTTCGATTTTGTTTTTTACCTTCTCCATATATTGCATGTCTTGACTTTCACCATGATTACCTCCACCAGCGTTAGCCAATAAATCATCTGTACAGGATGTTTTGGCACGACTGTCTCCCAATGCTTTCACAATACCAGAAATAGCTTCCGGATGAGACGTTTGCAGTCTGCCATTTTTCCTCGAATATAGATCTCCATGCCATCCGCAGTAATAAGTATTATAAAAGAATTCATCATTTGGATGTTTGGAAATACTTTCTTCTGGAGTTTCACCATTATCTACTCCATCAGAGTGGAGAAAGAGGCCATTATCTACACAGTAGTTTCTGTCGCTGGTACTCGTGGAACTAGTGTCACTATCGGAGGACACAACATAATCACAACCAGCTGATAGCTGCATAAATTCTTCCTCCAAGTTTTGTCGCTGATGTAACATGCCTTCATTATAATATGGTGGTGAACCAGGAAAAGTAGACACATGATGTGTTTCCATTATCTCATCAATATCTGTCAATGATGACAACAAGCTTTCTCTCTGGTAGTTCCTATCATCAGGGGATGTGGCCATTGAATTACTGAAATGCACAAAACTACTCTTTAGATTCATGCCATCTTGCATGGTATTAGAAAACCCAGGATCACCACAAGAAACAAAATACTGGTTCTTTATATGTGCAACAGGAGTATTGGACAGGAAACCATCTGAAGCGAGTATGTCAGCACGATCATCATGTGCTGGGGCTCTTATGGCATCCAAACTACTACTGCTGGTGCTTTCACCTTGTTTGTTCTTGTTCCCAGTTTCCGTGCACTTCTTTCTCCTAGAAATTAATTTTGGGCTTTCCTTCTGCTCCATCAATTCCTCTCTGTCCTGATCCAATGATTTATAAACATCTCCCACATGAGAAGCAGATTTTTCTTTCTTTATCAACTCGTGTCTACTCAATGATGCCAACAATTTTGTTTCACCTTCAGATTCACCTGTCTCATGTCTACCATAATCGTCAACATTCAGTGATTCCTGACCAACAGTCTCTGAACCAGAAACTTGCATGTGCTCTGAATCTTCAATATGTGCAATGCGGGACAGCTTTTTCTAAAGCAAAAAGATAAATGAAAAATAAGCAACAATGAATATTACACATGAGTTATCCATGCTTCAAGCGGAAATGGAAAACACGAAAAAAAAAAACACTTCCAATCGAAGGAAGAAGCAAGTAAGAAATAATTCAAGTTTGTAGCTCCATTTTGTCTTTCACAAAAGAAAAGTCTGAAGAAATTTCCAGATATCTGAAACAAACTGCCTACCTTGTTGGCATTAGAGATTCTTTTTTGTTCAGATTCAGTTGCAGGAGCATAGCATCCATATCCCGCAGGCTTTCCCTGTCTTCCAGAACGAATTATCTTCATTTTCCAGAAATCATTGTTGTCCATTCCTTTTTCATCTAGTTTTAACTATATAACACATTGAATATGAAAAGGAGCAGAATCAGAAATTTCCACTAGTAAATCTGTGCAAAAAAGCTATTGACATAAGAAAGTAAATCATAGTTACAAAGCCAAATAACAGAGAAAAAATGAAAACAATACAACTTACTCTGTCAGAATTAGTAAAAAAGCTAAACACTTGGGCTCGGTAGCATCGTGCATTGCAGATAGGATTGCCTTCCAGTGACAGATTCTGAAGGAATGGCAGACTTCCAAGAGGCTCGATCTCTGAAAATTTTGAAATGATATTATAAGAAAGGTCAAGCCCTTCTAACAGCTTCAGATTCTCGATGCCACGTAAACTGGTCAATGCATTGCTTCTCAGAACAAGCTTAACGATTGGGCAGGACACCTAAAAGCAGAATATGAAACCCCTAAAATCAGTTTAATCAATCAGCTTAAGTATTTTAGTCCTCATATTTTCATCAAAAAACAAAGACAGCAAACTGGATAACAGTAGGAACAGGAAGACGAACAAGAGACTATCCAAGGAAACCACCTCAATGAGAGAAGAGATTGTTCGCAAATGATTGAATCCAAGATCCAGGTATCTCAATTTTGTGCACCCACTTAGATTATCTATTTTTGCAAATTGATTCCTGCTCAGGTCCAGTGTTTCAGCTGCTGGAAGCAAGTGCAAAGACTCGTCCATGAGAACAAGACCGTTGCATGGACAGGAGACAGTAGTTAACCGATTCCAGGGAGGACATTTCCTAATCTCTGCAATCCTGTCTGCAAATACATGCCTCAGAGCATCCTAAAGAAAACAGCAACTTCACTATCTTGCAATAAAAAAAGGCAGGTAAAATGGCAGCAATGAGCAAATTACTATCTCCAACCTTGTCCTCAAAATTCAGCATGCAATACACAGAGATCACAATAAAAAAAGCCTATATGATAGATCATACATCAACCTGCAGATGGCATTTGAATCAGAAAACCAAATTCCGTAATAAAGATTGCCAAAAGAATGTCTATCTTAACTAAAGCGATAGAATCAGAGAAAGATGAAGCAAAGTGATAAAAACAAAACTAGAAAGCTCTTAAAGAGACAGAGGCTAATACAGAGGCGAAATCCAAGTTTTCCAGGAACATGAACACTTGTTTACCAATCGAGTCGGCTAAACGTAAACTAATTATTACTCTATTTCAAATAAAGGAAAACGACTAAATTGATAAAAAAAATATTAATAAAAGTTGCCGTCCGATTCCTTGCCTCACTATAAAATATCCAGGTGAATTTAACTTAACTGAAGGTAACCAACAATCTCAAATAGAATCGACACAGAAATGCAATAAAAATTCTCAAGATTACAACTCTCGCTGCATGCGATCTCTAACTCTTTCCAAATAATAGAATAAGATTCATTCTAACTATTAAAATTCCCTGCTTCAACACCCAGAAATTATTCATGCACGGACAAAAAGAGAAAGAGAGAGAAAGATAACCGTGGAGTTGTGGCAGATAATCTTCTCGAGGGTGGGCCGAAGGGCGAGGAGGCCGCGGGCGGTGGACGTGGAGAGGTCGCAGCCCCGGAACTCCAACACCTTAAGCCTGCCAAAGGAGAGGAGAGAGAGGGGCGTGGGATCCCTGGCGGGAGATGGGAGGACGGAGACGACCTTGAGGGAAGTGAGAAGACGGAGGATTCGGCGGAGCTGCTCGAGGGCTCGGTGGTCGCCGAGGTCGGAGACGTAGGCACGGAGGTAGTCGACGGGGGCAGCCGCCAGCAATGCCTCCAACTCCCCGAGTGCCTCGATCCGCGACTGCACGTAGTGGAGACCTGCCGGGTTGAGCTTCAGGACGATGCTGCCGTCGAGGAGCGGCCCCGCCTGCCTCCCCACGAATCGCTCCAGCGACTCCAAGTACCTATCCCCCGTCACGATCGCCATCCCTCACCGGCGAGGGACTGACACAGAGAGAGAGAGAGTGGCCTCCCTAAGAATGTTCAGAAACCCTCATTTCCGTTTCGTCGGCCCTCCTCTCTCTCTCTCTCTCTCTCTCTGCTAATCATTGGCGCGTGGCGGGGGAGGGTGAAAATGCGGCATCTCCTTTTCTGTTCGCACAGGTAATTGGAGGAACGCGTCGGTCATTCCCTCCTCCCCCCTCTTCCCTTCTTCCGCTCTTCCTCCACCTCGTCCTCTCCTGTAACGCTCTCCCCTGTTAGCATTCGCCACCGCCGCCTGGCTGGCAAGCGCGCAGAGAGAGAGAGAGAGAGGTGGGCTGTCGTCAAACGAGACGAATCTTTACCAAAGGTTTTTCGCCTTCTTACAAGTTTAACATCCCTACTTACAGGCGATCAATATGCGTTTTTCATCTATTTAACTGGTGCTCGCCAAATTCATTCGCGATATTTTCATTCGGTCTTCCATTTTAACCAAAACTAGCTGCTTAGTATAATCGTGTATTTAATAAATTGAGGTTAATTTGTCCGAAAAATATTTGCATGTCATTCTATGAGCATTTTCTTGGTTTCTTCTTCAAGGTTACTGTCGTTTGATTGGAAGAGAAATGTCTGTTAATTCTAGCTAAGAAATTTATTATGAGGATTTTGAAAAAATAAATCCGTGTTTGATTACTCAATATTTTAAATCTATAGATCTCATGTGATCTCACGTGGCATACTTTTGCTGATATTACAAAGGATCCATGGTAAAATCTATGGTTCATCAAACTAATGATCTTAAGTCAAAACCAAGATTCACATTTAAGATCCTTATTTTACTTCTTCACATTATAAAGTTATCGGATTTAAGATTGAGGAAAAGAAGATTTTGACCTTAAATCCTTGGATTTTAAATCCAGAGGATTTTGAATTTCAGGACCAACAAACATCCCCTAATGAGGGGTTCAATTACTTGAAATTTGATCAATAGATTTACTATGGATTTGATAGAAAATGTTCTTGTTGATGTGGAAAAAGAGCCACCATAAAATCCAAGGTCTTCCAAAGTGTGGATCTTATGTCAAATATAAGATCTACACTTAGAAATTCTTATTTTACCATTTTACATCAAATAAAATGTTTGATTTAAGATTAGAGGTGTAACAACTGTAATGACTCGACTCACTCTCATACCAGGCTCAGACTCTTGGTCTAACGGATCCCAATCTGTCTTCCAATAATTTCAATTATAACCTTAAAAAGGACAGAAAATAAAACAACCAACAACCTAACAACTCTTTTTATAAACTCTTGAAGTAAAAGGTTGTTGATAGTTAATCCCCCAGCTTTTGTTGCAACCAAAAGTATATGTACAAAGATGCCAAGGAGGAGGAGTCATGCGTTTACAAGAATGAAGCTCTTAAGGATATTTTACAGTTTTCAATATGAGACTAAACTTCTNGCTGAAAAAAAAAATTACATTAGACAAATAAAAATTTGAGTTGTTCAATGCATTTCTTTTATTTAGGTTCAATTTGGCCCTACCCAAATTTGAGATTGGATTATTTGGCCCGTCCCTAAACGAAATCCTGGCTCCGCCCCTTATGGATCCCAAAACACGGGAATCTTAGGCGAGGGGCAATCAAACACCCCATCCCAAGCTCTAGCTACAAGGGTGTGATATTAATTATTCTAGCAAACCCTATATTTAAAAACCATATATTAATAAATATTGTGCATAGCTTATACAAGAGCTGAGTTGTTTATGCCCACTTGAGGAAATCAACCTGTGCTTGTAAATACAGTAAATTGTCATTACTCTATGGCTGCTCACAGATCTTTGTTGCACACCCTCATAAATAAGGCCTCTATATACCTCCAATTTATAGATCTTTTAAAGTAGAGGTAAAAGAGGTTTCACTTGAGAACCATACAATAAATTTTAAGAAGCAAGGTTTATAAATTTATCATGCCATGACTTACTTTTCAAATAAAAGACTTCAAATTTATTAGAAATCAACTATTATAGAGCATACTATTTCAACTGAACATAAAAATAGATTTGTGCAGGGTTAGAGCTAGAAATTTTTTTTTATGGAGCACTAAATATATGGTTAACAATTTTTTAATTGACCATCGGGTAGAGATCTGAATTTCATGGGGCTGCCCATATAAGTGGACTCAGGTTCATCTAAGTTTCAATACTAAATTAACTTTTCAAACATCGAGCTCCATGGAGCATACATCCAATATAAACCCTAATATGGTTAGTAATTGCTGCCTAACCATATCTAATTAGTTATTGTTTAATATATAAAAGAATCAAGTGAATGTTATTTGCATGATCCTAGATAGTTGGGCAAGAAAACTTACGTATATCTGCAGAAAAAATGCACATCGTTACCTTCTATTTAAAAGGCAGAATAGTAATTTCTAAAAAATGAACTTGTGGATGTTTCTAATTAACCATGAGAAAAAGTAGTTTGCTCTTATCAATGTAAAATGGTTAGGTGTTTTTTCAATTGTTGCCTATTCTTTTAGTTTAATTTCCAGAAAAGATCCCAATTATAAAAAGGAAAAACATTGGGTATTGAGCTACTACAGTTTCTGGCAATTGAGGAGAACAAATCTAACAAAAACAGGCAAATAGTTCTTTCGTAACCAATGGCTAATTTGAACTAATTAAAATAAAAAAAAAATAAACACAATTTGTTTTGGCATCTCTCAATTATTGTGGAGCCGCTAAAATACCGAGTGTCGCTCTCCGCAAAGCTTCTCTTGCTATAATCTTTTTTCTTCGGGGTGTGTTTGATAGCTTCAGATCTTACATACAAGATTAATCTAAAAAATCTGCATTGCATGGGACCCTGCCCTTAATTTGGTCAGCATATCGGAATGGTGTGGATTTCATATCCACACGTGGACCTGATCAGATCCACAGATTTGAGATCCTCGATTATTTTAGAGATGTGCATAACAAATGCCCCCTTAAGACATTTGATTATTTGATATTTGCAATCCAAGGATCTGATATGGATTTGATGTGTCATGCTTTGGCAAAAGATCTATAGTAGAATCCATGGTTCAAAATACTAAGGATCATAGGTCACACCTAAGATGTGCGCTTAAGATCCTTATTTTGTTTCTTTGCATTGAATAAATATCGGATTTAAGATCAAAGAGGGGAGAGTTAGATATTAGATTCACAGTTTTCAAATCCAAAGGATATCAAATATGAGCTATATATATATATATATATATATATATATATATATATATATATATAATCCTCAATTATTTTTAGGCAGGCTTTCAATTATTCCATATGTTCATTTGTAGACCTTTAGTATTCGTAGTTGTAGCTGGCATTGGAAACATGTGATCGAGGCAAAGCAGGGTGACCCTTTGGACCTGCAGGGCGTCTAAAATGGTAGGTGAGAATGAGAGAAACAGTTGGGAAGGACTTTTTTTTATGGGCAGTTGATATGACAACATGTTGTCTTTTTATAATAATTCAGTCATTGCGTGAACCTCATGTTCCAGCAAGCACAAGCAGCAAAAAAGAAACAAAATAAAATTATAAAAAAATGTTGATAAATCTCATTCTCAAGGAAGTCAGGCCACGGCAAAACTTCCCTACTTCAAAATCTTGAGTTTCACAAACATTTGAAGAAAATATTTGTTATATATATATATATATATATATATATATATATATATATATATATATATATATATATATATATATATATATATATAAGATTCACGAAGATGTAAATATAAAGACGTGCACTAGTATACGATCAGTCATCAGCTTGGTTCATAATTGACAAACTATCACGGGAAAATTTACTATTTCAAAAGGATGAAATGATTTTTGGTATTTTGTATGACTTTGTAAACCATTGATTAAATAAATTATGGAACTTCAATTGGTGCCCTCAATCTCAATCACTTGTATGTGGCAGCCTTTATGTTTTGTTAGTGCACCACTCAACGGCTGATTAGTCCTTGTTTTCAAAAATTGACCAACATAGCAGCATAATTATGATGATATATGTATACAACATTATTTTTGTAGGGGAAGATATTGAGGCCGTAACACATCAAAAAATTTAGTATCGTATTGAAGATTGTGAGAGATTTTCAATAAGCTTATAAAGAAAGTTATTAAATAGATGGTTGTTTTCGTTCCTAGCTTTTTGGGGGCTGGAGCTGAAAATGCTAGCGGGCAAATCCACCGAATCAGGGGTTCGAGCCTAGAAGTGGGTCAGGTTGTTACAATAGTATCAGAGCCGATTTAATAATTGGACATAAGGCCCCACACGCATGGATGCGTGTCCTTTAAGGGAGTGGATTGTAACACCCAAAAAAAAAAGTGGGTTATTAAATAAACGGTTATTTTTGTTTGATTTGAAATTGAAAATGCTAGGGAGCGGGTTGGGATCACCGAATCAAGAGCTCAAGCCTACAAGTGGGTTGGGTCGTTACAGAAGCCATACACGGTTTGAAATTTATCATTCATAAAAAATTTAGCCGCAAGGACTTGGGAGACCTAAAATACTTTTTAAACATTGAAGTTGCTAGATCTAGAAAAGGGATATTTTTATTCCAAAAGAAATTATATGTTGGACACCTTGCAAGAATCAGGATACATTGATTTCAAACCAAGCGACTTCCAATGAAGCAACACTTAACGATCAATGACAGGAGATGTCAACCGTTAGATGGTCATACTTTTTCCAAAAAAGTTGATTTGTCTACTCGTATACTTAGGGGGCGTTTGATGGTTTAGAATTTTAACTCAAGAATAAAAATTTCAAAATTGTAATTCCTCCTTAAACTAGAATGGAATCAAAATTGCAGGTTCAGTTTTCTAATTCCAGAAACAAAACACCTGGTTTGTTTGATAATTCCGATTTCTTAAAAAATGAGCATTTTCATTCTAAAATTTCATGATTCTAAATATATATCAAATGCCCTCTTAATGATAACTCCAGCGAACATGCTTCATAGTATCCACATTCTCAGTCAGTTCATGATCTATCCAAACAATCTACCTTGACACCAGATCTAGAATACTTTAGTAACATGGATATGGCATGTTGCTAGATACCACTTAGTAGTCAACTTCAAATTAAAAGATTTTGTTCAGATTGGGCTACGACAAGAAGATCCGTGTCAGGTTTTTGCATCATTATTGGAGATACATGCTATCATATCCAAATCCTCAGCCAAAAGATGAACATAGAGCAATGGCTATAGCGACTTGTGAGATGATATGGATGAGATATTTACCAGTGGATCTGAGAATCGGTCACAATCAGCCCATGAAATTGTTTTATGATGACCCGAGAGCTATATACATAGTTGCAAATGCAATTTTCATGAAAGGACTAAACATATTGATATTGACAACAACATAGTTCGATAAAAATATACACATCGGGTTAAGATGCTCATTTTCTTGGGATTGTATCATTGTACTTCAATTCATCATACCTTTCTATTCCAAATACTAATAACATACATTGCCAATTTTTTCGTTTAGGTTACTTTATGCGCTAAATCAGGGAATCTATCTTTTATTCCATGGATATGTTGACACAATGGAGCGAATTGCAGATATATCTATGAAGACGTTGGGAAAAGAATCATTTATCAAATTAAGAAGCAAGTCTTGGACATGACAGATTTAGGTGCTTCAACTTGAAGGGCAGCTGTTAAACATTAACCTTCACTGTCGATATTAGCAAGAAGGCATGCCTTCTCTTCATGAGAACGTTAAATAAGCATGTAATATTCGTGAGTTTCACTACTGAAGCTTGTGGGTCGATCCTCCATCATTCATTGTTGTATATGTATATATATATATATATATATATATTCATTACATATCCATGAAAGTAATATGCAGGCTTTCCTTCATCTTTCAACTTTTATTTTTTTAGCTTCCTAACGAGGCCCACAAGCCACAATTAATAAGTTTGATTGGTTTAGTCAACTGCTATGAAACAGTAGCAAAAATGTCTTTTTTGAGGGTAAAAGTGTATGGCAAGATTAGAGGTGGGCATCGGGCCCCAGAAAACTGGCTCGACGAGACCGATAAATTTTTAATTTTAATTTTATTTTATTAATAATATATATTATTATTAAAAAATATTTTAAATTCAAAATTTTTATTTTATATTTCAAAAAAATATTTTTTTATTTTAACTTGGTCGGGTTAAGTGGAGCCCAAACTTGGGTTCCAGGTATCGGGTCAGGCCTGGGCTCCGGTTTAAGGCATCTGGCCGACCGGATGCCTAGGCGTAGGCAAAGTGCAATCATTGATGAATCTAACGAGCGATATGTATAAATATATAACGAAAGAGAACTGTCCTCTGAATCACTGCTACAGCTAAAATAAATGGCATCAAATAATTTTTTTTTTCATTTATTTTGTGGATTTGTAGGAGCAAGCAAATTAATTTTATTAGTTTTCCAGCAGCTAATAATTTCATTTTTTTCTTTGAATTTCATTAGTTTCTATTAGTTGATGTGAAGCAAGAAATGAAAAAAATATTTTAGCATGCCAATAAAAAATGAAGGTATTAATACAGTAATAGTGAACTCAAGAGCGAGAATATCGTTATGGTAAATGAAGACAATTTTTTTTTTCTTTAATTGTTTTCTGGATCAACTACAATCCAAATCAAATGCAAGGTACGGTGGATCCAACCCGGTTGACATCTAGCAAGTGTCAGCGAAGCTGCAGTTATGATCGGTTGTCTTCCACTAAGGGCTCGTGAAACACACTGCCACGGGAAACGCCAAACCCAATCTCTGGCGCCCCAACTTTCACATGCATCCGACTCATTTGAGCATACCAGTTGCACTTATATAAAACCAAAATTCGGAAAGGCACCCTTATAAGGTAGAATTTCGAAAAGGGGGCAAGTACTAGACCTGCAGCCTGCAGGTTCCCTCTCTTCCCAACTTCCACATGCACGTATGTCTCCAATGTTTTATGGAGATTGGCCATAATTTTAATGGCAATACTTTAATTGCCATTATAGAAAAAAAATGATGTGATTAAGCTAATAGCACGAAGTTATTTTATTAGCCGCATTTTGTAGTCTAGCTCTTTTGTTGGATGGTAGGATTAAATACTCACCCTGCTCACTCAATGATTTTGTTACAGACAATTGACGCTGTAAAAGCAGTCCTGTTTTTGTTATAGTCATTAAAAAATTCCTTTGGATTACGCATCGAAAATGCAAGCTTGCGGGAAATAGTGTTTGTATATGCTTTTCGATTTCTAGCTGATCGCATATGCACGATACAATGCTCCTAAAACAGTGTTTTAAAACTCGCAGGGTCATGTGGGCAGTTGTCGACATAGGCAGGACCAGAGTCGGGAATTTTTCATCGGGGAGCCGAATTATGGTTTCAAAATTGTGATAGGGACCGAAATACCATTTTTCAAAATTTTTATATAGGATAAGTAATTTTTTTTTTAAATTTATATCTAAATTGAAAAAAAAATTGTGGAAGCCCCCCTGGGTTCGACAGAGGCTCCACATACGTCAAATCAGCCACCGGTTTGGTATACATTTTCCACATAGCAAGACATATACATATTTTAATCTCCATCATTGGTGGTGCTATTTATTTCCAATGATTAAATGATTCATTCATCCATGGATGCTTATATATTTTAATCTCTATCATTTACCTAATAAAGCAAGTTTTTTTCTTCAGATCGGGAGGTGGCTTATATTGGTAATTGACAAATCCGTCCTCTACTTTAAGTCTAACCCATAGTTAGCAATCGGTTGTGTCGTTCACTTGATTTGCCTTTCAAGCATATGCAACGATGAACATGGGAAAAAATTTTGGACTAAGAAATTGGAAAAAGGTAGAGGAGGGCATAGTTGGCAAACCCGTGGCTCTCGGACTCGGATCAGCAGATTTGACTGGGTTACTGGTCAGTGAGCTGGCTCGCGGCTCGATCGAGTATTCAGATAATCATAAATGTAAATCATTGCAACTGAATCGAGCGAGTCAGGTTGAGTTGGACCGAGTCAGGAGTGAGTCGAGCCAACCCCAGATTTGTTGGCAATTGGAGTTGGCTCGACTGAATATCAAGTCAACCCAACAAGTTTGTTAACATCTGCAACTGAGTTTAAGCAATAACAGAAACTTGAACTCCACACTTCTTGCATCCCTTTTCCTCGACGTTGAAGCAAAGCATAATTTCAATGACCGGCACGATCTCAAATGGTTTCTTCGTTTACCATCAAGGGTCAGAAAATACAAAATTGTTGAATTTTATATTAGACTTTGGTGCAGATATACGCTGGAAGTAGCATGCCCAACAGCGGAAGGCTGCTCAGTTTGTGGGGTGAAGATAAACTTTTCGGCTCAATCTTGTGATCAGCATGACGCCATTTCTACCGATGGTCCGACGGGCGATCCACTTTAAATAGTTTTGAACTAAAATATTTTATTTTTTTTCTTTTTAATCTTTGTTTTTGCTTAAGTATTGGCCAATCCAGAGCTGATTCGGTCAATGCGAATTCACAGCCTCGATCAACCAATATCTAAAAACCAAATGGAGTTAAATATTGACCACATGCGCATGTGTTCGGCTTGTGTCTCTTTGTATAACATTGGTTAATTGGAAGAGGAAAAGTGCATATTTTTTAGTAAGTATGAAGATTAATCCCCCAGTTTTCTCAACCAACCCATTTAAGCTATGCCCCTCCTTTCAACTGTGAAACAAATGCTCGAGGGTGTGTCGAGCGTGATTCCCATCTTGCTGGTAACCATGGGAGTTTGTGTTAATGAGGGTACGAGTCGAACTTGATGTACCCTGGAACATAGGGGTGAACATCGAGTCGAGCTACTGGAGCTCGATTCGTTAAAGCTCAGCTCGTGAACGAGTTCGAGTTGAGTCATTTGCTTAATGAGTCGAGCTCGAGTACATGAGTCGACTTGTTCAAACAATCGAGTTGAGTTCGAGCTCAACACGTAACTGTCGAGTCGAACTCGAGCCTTAATCAAGTTTGTCGAACCTAAATCAAGTTGATATATTCAAACGAGTTTGTCAAGCCTTAATCGAATCGATCTCGAGCTCAACACACAATTATCAATATCAATTCTATTCAAACGAGTTGGCCGAGCCCTAATTGAGTCGCTCTCGAGGTCAACACGTAATGATCAATATCAATTATATTCAAACGGGTTTGTCGAGCCTTAATCAAGTCGAGCTCGAATTCAATACGTAACGATCAATATCAATTCTGTTCAAACGAGTTAGTCAAACCTTAATCGAGTTGAGCTCGAGCTCAACACGTAACTGTCAAGTCAAGCTCGAGCCGCTTCCGTCAACTATTCTCGACTCGGCTCGTGTTCACCCCTACTCTACTCTATCATTGACTTCACACTATTCCAACCATGTTTGCGCAAGAGCATTTAACACTGTCCTTGCCCGATCCCTACATCATACCAATAATGCACACTGGTTACAGCCAAAGTCGGGCTTCTGCTCCCAATCTTGATACTAGCAAGTAATGAGTTACTCTCTCTATCTCTCCCACGAGAGATTTAAGCAGATGCACACACAGTTCAAAACTATACCCACGGGCAATCGGGCCTAGCTTTCTAGGGCTCCTTCTTGAGTGCCTATAAAAAGCATACTTGGCTCGGATGTCTTCCCTTGTTAACTTCAAGCCGTTTATATGGTATTCATTTAACGGAGAACACGCATCGGACTCGCCATTTTCTATATAAATAGGCGGCCAAGCAGTAATATACCCCAAGCTGACTGAGTCTAACCAAGGAAAAATTCGTTTTTCATTTTTTTCTAGATAAGGTTCAACAAAGCACATGCAGTCGTAGAATAAACAACAAGAAACATATTTAACAATATATATATATATATATATATATATATATATATATATATATATATATATATATATATATATATATATATATATAGAGAGAGAGAGAGAGCCGATAAAATGGAAATATATTTAACAAAATTTAAGAACAAGAAGTCCACTAAAAGAGAGAACTAAGAGAGAGAGAATGCATGGGCGGCACGTGCCGGGCTCGGGGGGCAGTCTTAATGATTAAAATGGAGACCGAGGGGAACACCGGACTCTCCGGCCGGCGACTGTTCCCTTCCTTCTCCTCCTCTTCGGGTCAAAACACGGTACGGCCCACGGCCATCGCAGAGCAGGGAGGAGAAAGCGGACTGTTTGGAGCGCAACGGGCCTCCGCCGCTCACGTGAACGCTTTCTGTCACCTCCGTGGGTCCCTCCTCCGACGTCGTCAACGAGAAGGTCGACAGGCTTTTAGCCACGCTGTTTGCCAACGTGGCGTCTTTCCATTCGCGGGTTGCACTGGAATCCGATGACTGCATTTCGCTCTGTTGTCCCGTTATAAAGCACGGATCTCCGACGCGAGGCTGCACGCTCTGCAACTCTGCCGTTCTCCCCGCCGTCCCTTGCTTCTCCGGCGACCATGGCGGCCTTTCATCTTACCACTGTCCTGTTCCTCCTCCTTGTCCTATTTCCCGACTCTTCTCTCGCCGACCACAACTACGGCGACGCCCTCCGCAAGTGCATTCTCTTCTTCGAGGGTCAACGCTCCGGCAAGCTCCCGCCCTCGCAGCGTCTCAGCTGGCGCCGTGACTCCGCACTCAGAGACGGCTCTCTCGCCGGTGTAAGCCGGAAATGGCACTCCCTTATTCTCTTTGTCTGCTGCTTTTGCGCAATGTGACTGACACTGTTCACGTTTTTTTTTAATCTGGATGCAGGTAGACTTGAGTGGCGGCTACTACGACGCGGGGGACAACGTGAAGTTCGGTTTCCCGATGGCTTTCACCGTGACGCTTCTCTCCTGGGGCATCATCGACTTCGGGCGCAACATGGGCTCGGAGCTCGAGCACGCCCTCTCGGCCGTCCGGTGGGCGACGGATTACCTCCTGAAGGCGACGGCGGTGCCGGGGACGGTGTACGTGCAGGTGGGCGACGCGGTGGCGGACCACAACTGCTGGGAGAGGCCGGAGGACATGGACACGCCCCGTACGGTCTACAAGGTCGACAAAGAGCACCCGGGCTCGGACGTCGCCGGCGAGACGGCTGCGGCCCTCGCTGCGGCCTCCATCGTTTTCCGGTCCCGCGACCCTTCGTATTCTCGCATTCTGCTTCAGAGAGCCGTTAGCGTGAGTTTTCCCCGTCGCGGCCACGCTGTCCCTCGTCTTCTTCCTTTCTTTGCTCCACCAACCGTTAGCCGTCCTCGTCGTGTCTCTGACGGTTTCGGTTCGGGATCTGCGATCCCGTTTGGCAGGTTTTCGAGTTCGCTGATAAATACCGCGGGGCATACAGCAACAGCCTGCATGACGTCGTCTGCCCCTTTTACTGTAGCTTTGACGGCTATCAGGTAAGTTGGTCGGCCGGAAATCTGACCGTTGTAAAGTTCTCAGGTTTAGAGCTACTGTTCTGTTTGCAGATAAAAATAACATAGCACCCAAATGGGCCAAATCTCCCTCTCTCTCTACTTGTCTTTGTTGCCGTTAACTTTGTACACTTTTCAGTTTTTCGTGCTCTTTCTCTCTCTAGCTTTTACTATTGCTTATTAGGGTGATTTTACTATAGTAGTCTCTCTCTCTATAGCTTTCTCTCTCTTGGTACTCTCTCTCTCTATGTGTCTTGTTTTCTATTACTTACTTTGGGGAGGGTGGTGAAACCAGGACGAGCTGTTGTGGGCGGCGGCGTGGCTGCACAAGGCGTCGGAGGACCGAACCTACCGGGAGTACATCAAGACGAATGAGAGGGTGCTGGGTGCGGACGAGACCATTAATGAGTTCGGTTGGGACAACAAGCACGCCGGCATCAACGTCCTCATCGCCAAGGTACTTTTCTTTTTACGTAATGGCGTGAACAAGGACGGGGAAGGGAAAGAAAGGAGAGAGTTCTGGGGATTGCGTCGTTTAGTACTCGTTAAATTTTCTGTTGTGGG
Organism: Nymphaea thermarum; assembly: GCA_011799765.1. Lineage (NCBI taxonomy): Eukaryota > Viridiplantae > Streptophyta > Magnoliopsida > Nymphaeales > Nymphaeaceae > Nymphaea > Nymphaea thermarum. Next base: position 148,191 of record JAANDH010000354.1, read on the forward strand.
CATTTATTTGCTCCTTCTCAAGACAAAGAGTATGGTGACCTAGAGATTCGAGCTTTGAGCCCCGAAAGGGCTCCGGAAAACGACTTTCGAAAGCCACCCACTTGCCGAAAAGGGACCTAGGGAGCCGCGCCCGGCGAACCCATGTGGGCTCGGCCGAGCCTTTTTGACCATCTTTGGCATGGCTCGCATGGCCGGGCCCATATCCCTACATAAATTTAGCTGCTATCCCCAAAAGGAGGTGAGGTGGTGACCCTTCTCCTGCATTTGGGCGTGGTGGGCACGAGACAATTGTGCCGTTGCTCTCTCTCTCTTTCTCTCTCTTTCTTTTTTTTAGTTGTTCAGTACAGTTCATGCCAGTTGTTTGGTTGTTTTATTTCGTGTCTTCTTGCATCATATAAAAAATTTCTAACAATAGTAAACTAATTTGGTGCAGGAGGTGTTGATGGGCAATGCCCATTACCTGGAGTCTTTCAAGTTGAATGCAGACAACTTCATCTGTTCCCTGCTGCCGGGGACATCCCATCCTCACGTTGAGTACTCACCAGGTTCATATAGTCGTTCATCTTTGAGTTTTTGACTTGTCTTTAAAGATAATAAACACTCTTTGGCTTGAGACATAACAAAAATAAAAGATTGAATGAGAACTTCGGCCTGAAGCGGGGACAGTGAGTCTCCCATTGTTCGCCGGAAAACTGACCGGGATAGCTTTGGTTTTCAGGCGGCTTGATATTCAAGGTGGGCGGGAGCAACATGCAGCATGTAACCTCGCTCTCCTTCTTGCTGCTGACTTACTCCAACTACTTGAGCCACTCCAATCACGTCGTGCCGTGTGGCAAGGTCTCGGCCACGCCAGCCCACCTCAAGCAAATAGCAAAGCAACAGGTCGGTAAAAAGTTGAAACCAAAAGTTCTGAGAGTCCCCGGAGAGGATGGATGTTCACCGGCCCGTTTTCCTGACGCCGGAAATTTGTTTGGTCCTCGGGGTAGTTTCGTCATTTAACAAAGTGAGAGAGCTCTCGCCCGGGGCTTACACTGTATGGGCGTCAGGAGGAATTTTTGGGGGCTTGCGATTCTAGGAATTCGACATGACGATTATGCCCCTGGGTTTACTGCCTTTGTCTCCAGGATCCTTTCGGTCGAGTTCGACCTACACTTGACTTGGGAACCGGATCCAGTACCCAATCAAATCCAAAACTTTTTATTTGCTTTCGGACCTTCAATTAGATCCAGAATCTCCAATCGCATCTGGATTTTCTTCTTCTTAGATTATTAGGAGCTTAAAGGATTATTTGATTTCATGATGAGGATATGGATTCAGATCCAAATACTTACTGGATCTTTTTCTGATGGATCCGCAGGTGGATTACATACTGGGCGATAATCCCATGAAGATGTCATACATGGTGGGGTACGGCGAGCACTATCCGCTACGGATTCACCATAGGGGCAGCTCTCTACCTTGCGTCTCGGCTCACCCGGCACGTATCGGCTGCAAGGCCGGTTCACGCTACTTCTTCAGCCCTCGGCCGAACCCGAACCTGTTGGTGGGTGCGGTCGTCGGCGGGCCCAACTCCACGGACCTCTTCCCGGACTCGAGGCCCTTCTTCCAGGAGAGCGAACCCACGACCTACATCAATGCGCCGCTGGTGGGCCTACTCGCTCATTTCTGGGCTCATCCCGACCCGAAGGAATTTGGTGAACTTGGTTGAGAAATGTGACGCATTTTAATATGTTCATACTAGAGAAAGATATGATTTTTGTAACTAATTGGAATTGGTGCCTTTGTTCGTTCCTAGTGTCTGCTAATTAAGAAAATGTTGTCTAAGGTAAAGTTGTTATTGTTATCATCAATTGTATTATTTATAGTTTATTTGAAATCAACTATAGGAGAGTTTGGACGAGTCTTGATATATAGATGATTGTCATTGATCTGGGAAAATGACTAGTTCTTGCAAAAATGTTTGGCAAGCAAAGCCTAACTTTTGATAAGCCAACCACATGATAATTATTTCTTGCTTCTTAGATATGCTACAAGTTTTGCTATCTTTCTAAGTGAGGCAAAAACAAGGTTGATAGTAAGTCCCGTATATGGAATATTGCAAGAACATTTGCCTAACCTACTCGTCTCTGTTTGACTCTCCGGCATATTTAAAGGTATTTGAAATTTCTAAACCCAAATGCTGCATATTTCTTTTTCCAATGTGCTAGATCTTTTGTGTTTTTTTTTTCAATAAGCAATTCTATGAATTTAATATGGCCGAACAATTTTGGAATAAGACAAGTTGGAAAATGGGCTGGAAGCTCTTTAACGCTAACTTCGCCAACCTACTCCATGCAAGAACTTAAGCTAACTTAGTTACTTATGATTGTGAATTTTCCAATCTAAAAAGGTAAAAGCCGCAACCTCGTCAGACCAAGGTTACGTGCACATGGCCAAACATTCGAGTTGAAAGGTGCTCAAATCGTAAAAGCATCATAAAAGCACCTAAGTCTCGAAGCAACCATAAAACCCGAACATAGAAAGAAAGTACTCTCATGCATGGGAGTACGAAAGCTACCTTAAGAAAATTCTCACAAAAAGGTTAAAGTTTTGTTAATCTTGTCGGAACAAGGTAACATGCAAATCATCATGTTAATCTTGTCCCGAAGCAGTCCTTTTAGTGAGGATTCCTGTTCGGGCACTTCAAATTTAAGTGCACAAGAACAGTGCATATACAGCCAGATACCGAAGATTAATTTTAATACTATCTTTCACATCATGTTCCCGAAACAGGAAACTCAGGTTTCTCTCACTTCCATGAGGATGCGAAACACAAGGAAGATATTATATGACAAAGTATCCACTCAAACGAACGATCATACATGTTTTTCATTAATAAACAATAGATTAACACATAAGTATCAGTAAGTTTGTACCCAATTATCAGACTTAAACACAACTACATACGCTAACACGCGACCGGTATCCATCACAGGAAGTGATGGAACCGAATCTCCACAGCTACCCATTTGTACACGGCATCAAACAGTGAACCAGATTAGGTTTCCAATCATAAAGGAGGAATATAGAGACGTGTAAGATGCAAAGGACGAGTTGAAGACGGACACATAAGGAAACAGGAAGAAGCCTATAATGGGGATGTGGACATACAGAAAACTTTCACATGAAGCAGAGAATATAATACGGAATGGTTCCAAATAACATGAGCTAACTATAACGTGGGGATCACTCAGCTTGTCGGCTTTATGATCAGGGCCAGTGTAGCAGAATATATACATCTTAGTTTCCCTTCTTGGACCTTCGATGATGACCAACTTCCTGAAGTTGGAGGTTCTAATTTCCACGCAATATCCAAACATAGTCTTCATCTAAGTATGGGATCATCCACTGATCAGTAGGCTGTTGAGCCTTCATAAATGTTGTCAAGGATGGCGATGATGCCAAAGACAAAGGCCTGATCGAAACCGGGCTGGACGATCACGTAGTACAGATCCTTGCTCACTAGTGTGCCAGCCTTGTTCTGCGCTCTTATCTGCAAATTACCAGAGATTTACCAATTAGCAACAATATTGATCACCACAACTTCGTGAATCCTTATCTCCAATATATGAATTCAACAATCAAGTTCTCCAAATTCATGACAGAACATATTTACGTTCATATTAAGTGATTAATTTGTTTATTTGGAAATCAGCAACCTAGGGTATGTCTTGCCATATATAATTTGCAGAATTTAGTAAATTGATTTAGTTCTAGTTTCAATATATTGGCCATGTAATGAGTGGTATCCCTTGGCGCTACCAACAAAGGCAACATTACCTCTGCTACCAACTTTCCCCTGTGATCTGTTATGGTGCACTGTCTGTCAATGAAGGAACCACTAATCTCAAAATCCCAGGAGTTGAATGAACTTGCGGCCAACTGCACTTTGAGTGAGCATTTCTTAGCAAAGCATAAGAGTGGCTCCTTCACACAGAATATCAGCTTTTCTGTTCCCTCGTAGTCCAAGGAGTATGCCCTCCACTGTCTATGGAAGCTGACTGCCTGCATATAATTCGACTCCCAATTAGTATGGCAGTTGATCACAACCATGACAGTTAACTAGATCTAGTAAACGAGCCAGGACTCCGATTCCAAACTTGGCTCATGCTTGTGGAGAGCCAAGGCACAGTGCAGTGAAGAGACCAAATAGTTAAACTGCGCAGAGACAAGCATAAACCTGGCTTCTAAACAACTACACTGCACCATGTCCTAGAAAGAAGAAACAAATCAGGTTTTGCTCTTAGACCTACTGAGCGAGTTCAGGACAACGTCTTGTACTTTTGCTGAAAGTACTCGTCTAGATCCGCATATCTTGTTTGATGATCTAGCTACATAGATGCGATCTCCATGTCCAGAGACCTAGAGATGAACATGATTAAGCAGGACTGTAAGAGATTTTTAAATTGATAAAAGAATTTCAGCGCTTAAAATCCTTCAGAAACACTGGAAGGCGTGATTTCTGTGTCCATTTTCTGGTTTGCAGGCATGGGGATCGTATCTACTTGTAGTTATCTTACCATACAAAACAAAATCATGATTTTGTTCACCTCTGTCTAATCGAGCACAGAGTAATACATCTCTTAAGATGCATCTTGCACCTGCTCAGGATTGTACATGGCGAGCAGGATCCTCCCACTTACCAGCAATAAAGAATAACACATCAAAATACTATCCGAACTTGATAAGAACGGCAAAGATGGGATTCACCTTCTTGCGTACGAGGAACAACGCTATGCCGTTGGAGTCCCTGAGGACCAACTCCCCTTTGACGCCGAGCCCCGCACATGCCTCCGTTCTGAAAGCAAGGTCTAGGCCGCTGCAATTTGTGACGACGAACCCACCCCCCTGAACGGCGCGAGGCCTCTTCCTCACTGAGAAGGTCGTCTGAGAGATTGAGCAGAATTGCTTGCTTAACACAGGTCCAAGCGCCGCCATCTCAATCTCTCTCCCTCTCTCTCTCTCTCTCTCTGTGTTCTGTCTACGAATCCATTGACAGAGCGACGTCCGTTCCTGCATTTATAGAAAATGAAGGGACGCCGCAAGTTGGTTGTCTGAAAACTGCGTTTTCTGCTTTTTCAAACTACCTGGAAACACACCTTTACTTTACTGGAAAAGGGAACACTTTTCTACGTAAGTTTTTGCCATATGCAGCAGACCACACACGACCTTGCAAGTGTCCTCCAACTGCCCCTTCCGACTATCAATGATCACCTTTTAGGCCGTAGATTCCAATTGATCATATAATTAAATTAAGTTTTAAATATAGAAGTCAAACCAAAAGTTTGAATACGTTTCTGTACTTTTTTTTCTAGTATTAGATTGGTTCTTATATTTTAAACTTAATTTCTACTTTTTGATTTCCTTGAGTCTATGGTGAAGACGATACATTATGTCTAGCTAAGGGTCAATCTGGTAACTACTTGTTTTCTTCTAAACAAAATATAAACATCTTAATACATTTATAAAAACCAATGTGATATAAAGATGTTTAATTTCAAATTGCTTTTATGAAGAAATATGGATTTTTTATCATCCAAATGTTTAATTATAAGAGCCATTTGTTTAAACTTATTATAAAAACACTATTAAACTCCAAAAAATTATGAACTTAGTTTATGTTTCAATCAACCTATTCTTGAGATCATATAAGTTACAATGCCAAACCTACTGAAGAGTCTAGTTTTTACCCCAAACTAGCCCAAACCTATATATATATATATATATATATATATATATATATATATATATATATATATATATATATATATATATATATATATATATATATATATATATATATATATATAGAGAGAGAGAGAGAGAGAGAGAGAGAGAGAGAGAGAGAGAGAGAACTCAATGGTGATTTTGGTTCTTCAATGCCACCTATCTCACTCATAAGGGTCATCCAATAGTTGACAAAAAAATAATACAAAAATAACATTTCATCATATAGTATTAGTTCATATATTTTTCTTCTCCTTGTTTTTTTTTCAACGGTCTATGACAATGAGTTGGACAGCTTCACGAGTGACTCTTTCACTACATATAAAACTTTTTAGGGATATCTAACTATCTTACCGAAGTTGTCTTATCAAATATGATGGATACTTGAGTGAAAAATAAAAGAGTGACTGGTAAAAAGGTTAAGTGACTTTGAATACCATAAAATCATCATTCACTCAATATATATATATATATATATATATATATATATATATATATATATATATATATATATATATATATATATATATATATATATATATATATATTGAATGTAAACCGTTTAACAATACCGCCGGCACTTTGCAACCTTTGAACCCGACTGTCTCGCTGGTTGTTGTAAACTGTTTAAGATACCCTTGTTTGACTCCGTCAGATATGGTGTAAACCAGAAACTACCGCCCCTAACAAATAGCCGCTTAACTTTTCCTTAAAATCTCTCATTACTTCCTCCAAAGAAAAAAGGAGGTTGACTGAGAAAAACAATTTGTAAAAAACGCCTCTATCAAATAAATTTATATTTTATATAAAACCTTCAGCGATAACGAAGGTCGGCCCTCGTTGTCCAATAATGAATGTCGAAATCACTTGATGGTCCGTCATCTTCTCCGCATAATCTCCACATTGCAGTCTGTTGCTTATCGGATCAGAGCAACGATAAAAACTGCTTCTCGAGTAACGGCTTCTCCAGGGTTGACCGATCTTATAAAACCAATCTCGAGCTTGGCTGATAAAGTCAACCATGAATCGCGTTGGGCAGATTTATACAACAGAAGATAACGCTGAACTACTGCCAATATTAGATAGAGGAAATCTTCTCAATGGCGGTTGAATAACCGATCGCCCTTTGTATAAATTCATGTAGTGCCTCATGACAAATACAGAAGAAGGAAGAAACCTTGCGAGAGAGATCTCTCCGTGCATGCCACATAAATTTACAGTGTCTTATCTATTCTCCTTTCTCCTTTGTCCTCTAAACCTTTTAGTTGCAGATAGAGTCCACTGCGAAATCGGGCTTCAACCTCGGTATGATCGTGAATGAGCTCCATGAGCGTTTCATGGGGTACAAGTCGGGAAAGATGATCGGGCCTTGTTCGCCTCAAATTACACGCGTCATGGGAAGATGATTGGAATGTCGTCTGTGTCCAGTTCCATGCCGGAGAATTTCAAGTTCACCGGAAACCGCTTCTCAACCTTAAGGAAGACCCCATCAAAAGTCTTTACATCCAGCAGCCTAAGAGGCGACGGTTAACTCCATGAAACATATTTTACAATATTTCATGTATTTGTGTTTTAAGTTAAATTCATGAGATTACTGCTGCCAAATAATCTCTGCAACAAGTCTTATCAACTGCTCCACGAGCTCACTCAATCCTTTCATATGTCGGTGGTTTATTGATAGCCACTTTATTAGGTGGTCTTCTGCAATGCTTTTAACTTTCATTCATCATGTGAAAATGAATGAAGAAGACCACCTAACAAATCGGCTAACAACAACAGGCCACATGTCAAGTCTAACAAGTAGGCGCCTTTTTTTTTCTTCAAATTCTCGCATCACCACCTTCTCACAAGAAATGTTAGCTGCCGGAAATGGTTTTCAAAAATACTCATTTTAGATAAAATTATTTTAAAAATAAAATAAAAATGTATTTGTTTAGGTTCAGGTGTTTGCCTCTTGGCATGATTTGTAGATCATAAAACTTCTAGTTAGTAATAGACTATGGTTTAGCATGAACCAAAATTATGGAAGGATCGACCATGAACACGATGGAGCTCGCCAAGCAGTTGATACGAAATGTTGCGCGGTTTAGCATTTCATGGCTGGATGTTCAGGAGTTTAGTGGGTCTTCTTTTGGGCTTGATAAGCGGATTTCCGGTGAACTTAACATGGTCCGGCTTGGAGCTGGAAGCAAATGGCATTCCGGTCGTCTTTCTTGATGTTGGGAGCTTGAGGCCAACTACATTCGATCATCTTTTCCCGACTGCAACCCATCAATTTTATCTCCATTACAACAAGCACTAAGAAGTAAGCAGCTTTAACATATGGGTACATCGGATCAACAAGTGCTGATGGAGCTCATTGACAAGAATACTATGGTGGAAGCCGCATTGTGCAATGGGCTCCGCCGCTTTTCTTTGTGTTGGCACAGTGACATGTGGAACAAAGCAGTGCGACTCGCGGCTCTTATCGGAGAATCTGTAGCGTGGAGAGGTTGTGCTGAAGATGAAGGACCATCAAGTGATTTCCACCCTCCATGGACGACGGAGGGCGCCCTCGCCTTCCAATGCAAAGGTGAGGGGTTGTTTTTTTTTTTATCTAATTTTATCTGATATGGACAGGAATCTAAGAAATTTAAGGAAAAATTAGGAGCCTATTTGTTAAATCTCGATTGTTGGATGGTGGTTTCTTAATAGCCATTTTGTTAAGTAAAATTATATATATATATATATATATATATGGGGTACATGATTGAGAGAAAAATAAAAAGAAAAATGTGTAAACTAACTAAAGAGTCTATCACATTTTTCTTTTTGTTTTTCTTTTAACTATCCGGACCAAACATCTCTTATGAGTCAACTAATAGTAGAGTCATCACTCAATCTTCCTCTATATATATATATTGCATTAAGTCGGGCCCATTCATATATCAAAGCGGCTGTTAATAGCCATATTCCCACTACATGTGGGGATTCAGCTCAGGTGGCCATGACAGACGGATATACATAATATATATTACCCAATGTAATTGAACCCAAGCCTATGTATGAATCCGAATCTAATCCGCTTGCACCCCATTGTCAAGCTGCTAGAACATGCAGAGGCCAACTACAATTTCCACGTCCAGATACCAACTGGACTTGAATGATTGGTGGTGGGCTGAATTTGACGCCAAGAAGAACATAGAATTCGTGGCACCTCCAGTGGGTAGCACGAAAGAATCATTTGAATTTGTGGTGAAAGCCAACCGAACTGAGATTCCAAAAACAAAACTTGGAGGAAAGTCCAACTACAAGAATTCGTGGCTGCAAATCAATGGCAACCCCCCAATCTTTTTCTTGAGGAGAAAGAAAGCAAGAGATCTTATGTTGAAATTTGCTGCTTGGAGAGGGACAATTCAATGGTCAAATTCATCTGCTGTTAATTTTTTGCTGTTTGATACCGTAGCAAGTTATAGGCATGCCAACTACGTAGCACGACATTGTGGACCCATTTCCTCTCCCTACTACATCTAAAGCAACAAAAATAAATGTTTTCTACCTGATACCAATGCAGATCTACCCCCAAAAGCAACGGTCGCCTGGACTATATTCAAAGTAATGAATAGAAATTTGCAAGACCAATAGCCCTTGAAAAAGGTAGGTTCGTCTAAACTATAGAGGGTCATGGCAACTCTTTTCCTTTAGCCACTTTGAGTTGTTTGAAAACTGTGTTGCAGTAGGTACGCTGCTAAAAAGCTAAAAGGATTCCCTGCTTGCTTCATCACGTAACATTAGACACTATTTAGCCCATGTTTTCTGACGAGGAGTCTGCATCATTCAAACGCCATCATAGAAACCTTGGGTACCCTCTCTATTACAACCAGTGTATGTTTTTCCCAAATTCGTAAACTTTCAATTCTGGAACCTGGCAAATCAAACATGCCCTTTGAGAACTTACGACTTCTTCTTCTTCTTCTTCTTCTTCTTTCATGGCAAGGTGTCCTTCGACAAACTACGAATTGGACCCATCTGAACTGCAAATTCGACCGTGATTTGTGAAGACATGCCTATGAAGATACGCCCTGTGAACTGGTAAAATGAGGGTACAAGATATCATCGAGAAATTGCGATCCCTGTTGATGTTTTTTAATCTTTCTGGTAGTTCTGAATTCCGATTAACTGAACGGTACTTCATTACAATAGATCGCATTTGTCCAACAAAGTTAAGCAATCTAAATCCTTATATACTTTTTCTAGTGCAGAAAATGTGTTTTACAAGCAGGCAATCTTAGTGAAGACCTAGACTTACAAGTGTTGTTAGAAATAGTATAAGGGGATTGAGATTTGTTAACTTTGTTTCACAAAAAAAGATTATCGTAATAAAGTACCATTAAGTTTGTCCCACGAAAGCATCTGCATGAGGATAGGTTCCTGAGTTTTTCTTAGCAATAAATGGGTGCCCGGCGAATGCCTAATCTATAAGTTTGTGTTCACAAAAGGGTCCCAAACCCCAGTCCGGGCATACCATTTCCTGCATCCAGTGATAATAGAAATAGCAGAAAGCAGATGTCTAGCCTCTGCCACCGGCCCATCCGGCCGTCCCCTTTTAAATATGATGAAAACCGTCCCATCCCCTTTTAAATGTATGATGAATCAAAGGTGCCACCAAACTTGTAGAAATACATTTGGCCACCAGCAATCATGTGAAAGGAGCCCACTGAAAGCTGTAAAGCATAGATGATTGATCGCCCTTTACTTCGTCCTCGGGCTTTTTCCTTCGTAGGGTAAGCCTTTTTACCTTTGACAAAGTTTCACTCCGCATACCCAGAATATTCTTTGGTCCCCTCGCTAGCTAAGTAGAGGCCGAAAAAGGGGCAGTCAAAAGTAAGGACCATTGAAATAATTGTTTTAGGCTAAGCGCGTTATTATGTGCGTCTTGCTGTGCACCAATTTCTCATGTGCCAATAGTAAAAAAAAAAAAATGCTCATGATTAACAGAAAAAGTAAATTTTTTGTAAGGACAAAAAAAATGAAAAAAGTGATTCAATAAACTTTATACCAAATGATTGTCTCAGTCTGTACATGCAAATTGTTATAACATATATACCCCTTTAAGCAGCAAAGAAACATCTTCTTTTTCTTTGTTTCGTTTACTCATATTTATTATCTCTTACCACTGTCATTTTCTCATACCATTGTCATTATCTTATACCTTTGTCATTATTTTATATCTCTGTCATTATCTCATATCTATAATATCTGAAATAATGATACAAGTGTGATAAGAGTATGAGATAAGGGGTATGAAATAATGACAAGGGTATAAGATAACGGCAGAGTTAAGAATGTTCACTGTGCACGCGCAATGTTAAGGCATTCAAGTAGATGTATATATTAATAATAAGATCCACCCCCAGCGTATACCCGTTGTGTACACAGAGTGGCGAGCAGAAATCATTATTTGCTTTTAAGTCACCTTGAATACCGTCCGTCGTCAAAGGAGAAAGACGTCTATCAATTTTAAAAACTAACATATTTGTCCTCTCTGTTAGCATCCTCTCTAGTCTATATCGACTTCTCAATAATAAAATGAAAACCATGTTTCGAAATGCTAACTAGCCTCTCGCATGGAAAGCAAGTTACAGTGAAGACGATTGACAGCAGGCAGGCCAAGATTGTGGAAACATGGAGGTTCTAGATCCACCATCATGGCAACATTCGCTTTAAGCTGTAGCGATACATATTAAATGTGGTCGACTTCTATTTTTTGTTGTGTGAGAAATAGGAAGGTAATAAAAAACAGGGTCAACATCCCAAAGTGGTTTGACTTTAAAAATGCCATCAAGTTGGAGGTGGTTAAAAGTTCTATATAGCATAATCTGGTAACCTGGTTAGATTTATTTTCAGTTCTCGGAATCATTTACAGTTACTCACCCCAAAAAGGAGATATAACTGCAGGCTAGACTTTTTAACAATTACAACAATTTTGATTCACGTTGGGTGCTCCATTTCATTCGATCTAGAAGCTATGAAAACATTCAGATACGAAGGCTTAGTAGGGTCGAGACAGAGTATAGTCTAGGCGGCATATCGTTATGTTGCGGATTGTAGACTAACTTGATTATCTAGTCTCCAGGTTTTGCTGAAAATCGTTCATGTCCTTATGAGTTGGCCCTTCAGATGTAACCTCAATAGGCTTGTGCTGTTGTCCCCGTGGTTGAAAATCAAGGGCTCACATTGTGAAAAAATATTCTACCTATATTGGGTGTATGTGTGTGTTGTGAGAGAGAGAGAGAGAGAGGTTTTGGCAGAGTCGTCCCTACCATTTCAATCCAACGCAAACAGTTGTTCTTTGCAGGTTAGACAAAGTTTATTTTGCAATTAAGCGGAAGCAATGCTTGCTTTCACAGACCTGTAAAATTGCAAATTTGAACAATAGTGTAACTGACTGCAGACGATTTCAAGAACTTGCCATCGCAACATGAGAGATTGAAAACATGAATACTATGAGTCTCGACTTTATAAACGTATAAAGCCCATGGTGCCGCTTTTTCAGCAAGCATGATAATTGTTCGAACCAAACCTATAAAGCTCATGGCGCCGTTTTTTCAGCAAATATTACAATTGTTCGAACTAATACCAGACCAAGTTCTAGTGCCTCAAAACCTTGAACCACCACGCCTGTAGCATAAACTAAGCTGAATCCATAATGGCTAACGTAAGCACTTACCACAACGGATCCACTAAATCAATGAGTATTTTCTGATACACTTCGTGCTCTTGAACGATTGTGCCCCACGGAGTGTAGAACTAGTGAAGCTAAAAAAAATCATTTATTCTTATGAAATTTTCTCAAATGTATATGAAAGTCATATCTTGGTATATATAGAACTGAGTTCCTCAATTCCTGGAGAATTCACACTTCACAAATGAGCAAACTATTTCAGGTCCTAAACGACACATTTCTATGGCCAAATACTTCTTTTAACCATTTACTCAAAAGGTGAAGCAGACGAGAGTCAACCAAAACAACCATACCATTTATTTCTATCTTGAATGCTCTGAAACCCTTGAAACAGGTGGAATTTCCACTGTATCTAGGTTCCCAGGATAAGGAGTCCAAAGGCCCAATCCTCCCTTGGTTTCTCTCAACCCACTATTATTCCCCTTGAATTCACTCAATGATTTGACCCATTCAACCTTGGAAGAATGTTCTCTCGTGTGTTTGTGCAATATGAATAAGGAGTTATATTCACAATTGGGGAACATATGAAACTTGAAATGGTCTCCTAACCTGTAAACAACATAACCAAAACTTAGCTGGTCTCTTGGAGTGAACATGTGCACCTCATTGAACCACAAGCAGCAAAAAAGATTGTTCAAAGGTGTGTGCTCACGAATGATGATGGCTCCTTCAGGAACATCTGCAATGAGTAGCACTTTCATGAAACTAAGATCCAGAAACAATGGTCTGAATTTCATTGCAATAGAAAGTGGAGGCAAGTGAGAGAGCAATTTCAATTATCTGAACTTACCACTGACAGTTGTCTTCTTGGGACTCCATGGTTTCATTCCCTCGTATACATAGATTTTCATGTGCAGATCAATAAGTGGTCGAGCATATCGTTTCCTTCTTTTGTTGGCATCAGCCTCTTCATATACACTCTTGTGATGTTTGTGCTGAGCTATTGCAAAAGTATAACCACCACGCCACAGATACCTGAAACTTGCGTGGAACAACATGAGGGCAAAGTAGAAAAAAGGTGTAAAATGAATGAGCAGAATAATAGTATTTTGGCATTTTCAAAGTGGTTGCCGGAGATCTTCACAGCAAATAATATGTTCAATCAAGAGCATGAAGTTTGATTTGTTAAATGAAAGAGCTTTGTCAACAGCCAGATATGAATAAGGAAAGTTTCCATTGACAGGCCAACCTTCTAACCTCAACTCAGAAAGTGTCATGATTTTTGAATCTCCTGAGATGGGCAGCATGATCAATGAATACAAGGCTCGGCTTTGGAACACACAACCTATTCTTAATGTCACAGTTTCATCAAATTAAATAACAATATTTCCCATTTCATTTTTCTTACATGTAATATCCATTTTTTTATTTTCAAGGACAATAACTTAAAATGTCACCTTTCTCACAATCAAAGACTTTTAAGTCGACCAATTGTGTGTAGTCAGGAAAATTTTGGTGAATATCATTAAAGTCAGAAGCATGAAAGTCCCTTTCGATGATTAGGAGAAAAAGAATTGGCAGAAAGGAATTTACCCAGAAAAAAAATTAGCAAGGGCAACGCATGTGCATTCTTATTGCAAAATTTGACAGCGTATTTACTAACCTTTCCAAAATGAGCAAGGGATCAACTATAAGCTCCATTTTTCCATCGATCCAAATACTATATCTTGCTTGTGGAAACAACCTGTGTGTTAATATTTTAGGGACCTTCCCATTCCTTCTTGGTTCATCATATGGGAGCTTGTGCAGTGTCACAAGGCGCCAAATACCAACCCATTTTCCCCCATCATTCTCCTCCTTGATGCTGCCATTTGCCCTAATATGAGCAAGGGTTATCTCATCAATGACCATAAGAAAACAAAAGAGCTTTTGTGATCTCCTACTTATATTGGAGGGTTGATGGGGTATATCATAGCCATCAAATATGCCTGAGGCCACAACATATTTGCATCCCTTGACAAACTTGATATCTACAAGATCCATTTCTGCGCCTCCATTTTTCATAAAGCCACAATGCACCTGAAGTTAAGAATAAGTAGACAGATGATCAAAACTATAATTTAAATGGTGAAAGCATAACGATGTAATGCTTGAACCAAAACAAAGAGAAATTTAGATATGCTATCACAAGTATACAAAGAAAAAGGAAAATTCAGAAAACGAATGTGGAATGTGCTACCATGTTTTGTGAACAATGGCTTCATTTGATGAACAACCATGTTAAATTATACACCATACTTTCCAGTTAAATATCACGGCATGTAGCCACTGATGAAAGTGTGTCAAAAAATTAGTGAATTATTTCAAAACACAACTCATAAGCTTGTATCACAGTATAGCTGTGTTGGACCTATCCATGGTGGTTACAAGTACTCAATAGAATATGTACAACTTTTCTAGTCATGAAAAAATCTAGGAACAAATGATGGTATTTATTTTCTGAAAAAATAGGAGAAAGAGAGAAACTAGGAAAACCACAGGTATCTAACTGAAAGGGACAAAAAGGTACATCAAAGGACAAGAATAAGCCATATTCTGAGAATTATTTCAAGGAACTGTCATGAATCCAAGTGTGCTAACCCAAGCCTGCCTAAATTGGGTCCCAAACCACCAGGCTATCAAACTGTTCAACCAGAACATGTTATCCTACCAACACAAATAAGGGTTTTAGCTGAATTAAGAGTGACTGAAATAAAGATCAGTAGAACCACCCAAAAAATTTGTCAGTTTTACATTCCCCCCATCCCACAAACACACACACACACATACATAAATGTTCCTAATATGATTTCTGGTCTATTAGAATTATAATAGGAAACAGGTTTCACGACAAAAGGAAGTAGTGGTCATGTTGAGGAACTTCTAGAAAAATAAATTAGTAGGCTTTAGTTGAGTTTTTTTACTTCAGAAATTAGAATTAGAGATTTAATATTGATATTTAGGACACAGAAGATTTTTCATTCAGCCATGCTCTATAACATAAAAAAGCAGTCACCTAAAATTTTAAAGGGTGTTTGGATGACACTGCAAACTAAAGCCATGTTATATGCAAGGAAAGTTTGCCCCTCTTAATGATTTTTTGGGACTTTCTCTCCCTCGTTACCTGGTAGATATATGCATTGATTTCCCTCTTCAGGGGAATTCCTTTTTCTGGTAATATTTTGATTGTTTTGTTTCTCCTTCCTGTGGTGCACTTTCATCTTTTAACAGGTATGGTAATGGTTCCTTTTTTCTGCTATTGAGTTATGCTAACTATTGGCACAATAGATTCTTTCAGTTCATCGACTATTTAGACTTTGTTTCTTCAAGTCCAGCCCAAATTCCAGGCCTTTGTGTGTTTATGCTTCTTTCAATTACTTCCCATGTTCAACCCAGCTTTTCAGCATGTAAGGTACTGGTTTTCTCTGGTTGCATTTCTACATATCTTTCAGCTAGTGGTTGCCATCACCAGACTAGAGCATATTGGTCCATAGAGAGAAAGAGGGTAAGCAAACGAGAGACCGACTAATGGCAGAAAACAGGCAGAAGTATGAGGAACTAAAGCAGGTATGATGTAAACTTGTGATAAAAATAAAAAGGGAAAGAATGTGCAATCTCTGTTTGATCCATAGTTAACCATCTCCATAAAGTCATATTCTCTAATTTATCTGTTAAGTATTGCAAAATTTGTGGATAATTTTCTCTAAGCAAAGAAGGGTTCTCAGCACTGCGTTAGAAAGTTGACTTGATATCTTAAGTTGCAAGAGGTCAGGGTACAAATTTTTGGTTCAACTTTTGCAGTTCATTTGGGCAATATTCTGATAAAAAAGGGTTGTACCCATATGATTTGCATTAGTGCAGTATTGTAGAAAATGATGTTATTATGTAAAGGTTTTAGGTGAAATGAAACCAAAACCATAATTGAAATGAACATATTTTCTTACCACTGAATGGATTTGTCTCCCATATTTTCATATGAGCAAAGACAGCGTAAAAATAAAAACATGACACGCCCTAGACAGGCTTCCTTGTGATGTAATTGCATTTATTTCGTACCTTGTCAACTAATGCTTTTAACATCATCCAAGGTTGTGGCATATTAACTTCATGACTGCTTTTGTACATATCAGGCTCACAAATATCATTTTCGGGTTAAGATTTTCGGGTGTTTTTAACGGCGAGATTTTTCTCGGGTTTTTTTGGGGAAATCTCGGGAATAACTCGGAAAATTTTAAAAATAAAAAAAATTAGGAATAAATGAAATAAATGAGAAACTAATAGGAAAACATGAATAAAATTATAAAACTATATAAAAATGATGAAAATAATTTCGTTTAAGTTTATATTTAAATCCATGATAATATCAATGCTAAAAAATAGAAGAATGAAAAAATCACGAAAAAAACGAGGTAATAGTGTGATAAATATGTTTTCCTGATTTATTTCAAAATATCATGATGTTTTTTCCCTTTTTTCTTTTTTCTGCTTTCTGACGTTAATATTGCAATATTTTCGAAAATATTGCGATATCTGTGACACTGATATGCAATTTGAAGCAGTAGATACCACATGTGTCAGCACACCAATCATCTGGTGATTCGAATGACTTCTTTAATTATAAAGCAGAAGGCTTCTCAGTTCATGAAACACTCAGCAAGACTCAATGAAGCTAATTCTTTTTTTTTTTTAGTGCGCTTTTTAAATATAAGCACTGGATACAACTTCAGGAATATGATCACCATGTTCGAGTAGCAACTCATTCAAATTTGGACGAATTCGTGTTGGCTGCTGGGATGAAGTTTTATTTCACCATTCTGTATCAAATAAGACTCATTATTTGATTATTATCATGTCATTTATGTATCAGTCCAAATCAGGACTGCCAAATACCAACATGATGTTTATTTATCTGGTGTTTCTATAACTAGCTTTGATTCAGCTCAAGAGACTGAAGCTGCAGAAGAACTGTGATTCTGACACTGATCAGTTCGATGAAGTTCTCACTGAATTTGCATCCCAGAACTGTGTCCATAGAGTTGTGGCAATCCTGTTATAGAGGTAGATTTTGCAGGGATGTTTGAAGTATGAAAAACATGTTCTGAAGTAGAGTGATTTTTCTTATATGCATAATATTAGTGGCAGACACAAAGACAAGTTGTTATTGTGTACAAATTTTTCATAAAACTGTAAATTGACTGTATAATTTTTTGGTAATTATGGGGGATGACGACTATAGGTTTTCAATTTCATTCAGTAATGCTTCAGCTTTATAGTTTATTTTAAAAAATAACAATGCATTTTATTTTATTTTGTTTATCGGTCAGCTTAACATTCCTAATCCTAAGCTATCTAACACAGATACTGCTGAAATGGTGCAGTACCTGTGTCAAACTGGTATGACTTAATTAGGGGTACAGATATGCGGTATGCCATGGGACATGCCTTGGGTGCATGTGCAGTTGTGTCGGGTACAGTCTGCAACCGAGGCCATATGCTGAAGATCTCCAGCAACCATCTAAGGAATGATCGGCATTCTCTAGTGTCCAGCAACCTTCAACAACAAGGTATTTCTCCTGTGAAGTGGCAATGCTGTTTGGCATCTCCAGTGAGTTTTTTTTTTTTTTTCCTCCTTCCCTCAAGTGAGCCCTTGTTTTGCAGAAGATTTTTTTTCTTCTCAGTTTCATTGAGAGAGAGCAGCATGTTTGGTGTAGAGATGAGTGGGTGGCAAGTTCTGCCCATCCCACTACAAACCGGCGCATGGTCTAGGACAGATCTTGTAGCCTTTCGACCATGCCGAGATTTTCCCCTGGCCTTTCTTGCTGATGAATGATAAGCAGATTGAAATTGACTGCCCCTGGCGGCCAGAGGAAGAGATATACTTAAAAGTTAAAACTGATGAGTGGGAGGTTCTTCAGACACATGGAATGGTGTTCGTTTCAGCGTCAAGCCACGTAATGAAAATGTGTAAACAAGAGGACATGCCTGTCTTACTTATCTTCCCTTCTTGGCAGTTTATCATACCAAACAAACGACAACCTCTCTTGTATTTCTTAATTATTTTGATGTCATTGCTGCTCTCTTTGATATACACATATAGAAGATCTATATAAATTAAAGAAAGGTCTACAACTTTTTGAGATGTGATGCAGAACGAAAAGTGAGAAAAGACACATTTATGTGAATTTATGGCATGTTTGAACTGCCCTTCATGGTAGAGATAAAAAAGGCATGGTAAGGTCGGGTATGTTATGAATTCAAATATCCACACTTTTTCTTTTTTTTTTTCTTATATATACATATACATATGTTTTATCTCTGTGTGTGTGTGTGTGTGTGTGTGTGTACGGCCATATCCCAATTCCCAAGTTTTTCTTAAAGCTCCCCTCAACTGTATCCACACTTGTATCCATACCCATGTAATATAGTATTAGGCTACAGGCTCAACTCACTGCCTAGGCTGTGCTTAACACTTCTGAGTTTTTAACAACATAATAGAAATACATTTATATTAAAAGAAAATGCCTATTCATCATAGGTATCATGCTATCTGGCCATGTATTTTGAATGCCTCATGCAATCGAAAATATAGCAAAAAAGGTAAATTTACCAAAAAAAATCACAAATTTGTAGAGCAAATGTAGATATGGTGGTAATGGATTATCTCTTGAACTCAAAAGATTACCAATTTACCATCAATGATCAAATCCATATTTAGTATAAGCAATAAGAAGAAGACCTAAAACAAGTGAACACCAAAAGCATTTAAGTTACCTTCATGGTTGTGTTTAGTTTAAAGGATTCATTTCTCTGTTTCCAGCTCTCATGTCCTCCAAACAAAGGTTGATTCTGAGAGTCAGAGTCTACAAATTCATCTTCCACAAAAAAAGACAGCTTCTGAAGAATGTCATCATAATTCCTCTTCTCTGGAATAGCTACACTACTAGGATCATCAGCAAGAGGGATAGGGCAACCTATGAACATTAGAAGACAACAATAAGAGTATAACACTAACAAATTGCTGATGATAATTGTCAACAAATAGCTAGACTAAAAGCAAATCAATCTTACGATGTATTGGCTTTTGTATAAGTCCCACTGCATCCAACATATGATATACCTGTCCATCTTTTCTACATAGACCTGCAGACAAAAAGGTATTCTTGGAGCCTAAGAATAAGCAAAGTAAAAGAAACCAAAGTAAAGAAACGAGAAAGAAAACTAAGTACATGGACTAATAAAACCTAAATTACAGGTTAATATTAGAAGCAAATAATGCTGAATCTTTTCAATGAAAGTTATACCCTCAGCATTGTAGCTGATTTTTCCTTATTATTCCATTTTGACATGGTTTAGGCAGCATTATAGCCATGCCAGATATTCAACTAATACTTGTAATAAACAGCAGAAACAAATAAAGGCTTGTGAGTAGGACCTGAGAAGGGCCAGCCAAATTACCAACATCAAACCAGTGAATCTTAGCATGCTTTCAGGACATGAGACTCATTCATAAACATACATGACATATAAGACAAATTGAAATATGTTTGTGGAATATGATAACAATAATTATAAGAAAGCTGCTCAAATTACTCTGCAGAAAGATTTTGAGACCCCTGTCCTTGCTTAGCTACTCCCTACACATATGCCAAAGACATGGATGCTGAAACCAAACCCAAAGAAACAGAAACAGTACAAATATATCTGCAGGGTCAAGCCTTGTCAAATTAAATGCCGAGCATATAGGTTTCCTGTGGAGTATGATGCAGGTGAGCATGTAATCTGTAAATTTTTAGATACCCATGACACCTATAATAACCTTAATTTTTCACAAAAGGATTAAAAAAAGAAATATGTATGACGCATAACAGGTTATGGAAATTAGAAAGGAAGTGCCTGAATATAAAGCAACAAGATCAAAAATAACCAACAGTCCAACACAAAGCATTTAATATGTGCACTTGCAGAAACTGTTGTATCGATGTGAAATCAAATAGAAATCGTTCCTAGGAATTGTTCTATCAACACCCAATACAAGAAAAAAAGTTTCCTTTTTTGATGTCCCAAGAAGAAATATCAACCTAGTTACAGTACAAATTCATAACTAACCAAAAAACTGATACAACAGAAATGAATGACTGGTACAAAACACACCTGGAAAAGAAACCACTGTCAATTGGCACGACCAGACTTGAAATAATAACACAACGAGCATTAAAAATATCCATAAGATTCCAGCAGCAAGGATTAGTTGTATAGAACGCTTCTTCCAAAAAGGTTTTAGTGAAGACTCTTGAAAGCTCCTATCAGACAAAAGAAGGCCATATTCATCATCTGCATATAGCACAATTTAGGTTTAGTGAAATGATCAACTTCTTAATGTCCTTAACTTTAATAAAATGGAAAAAAATGAAATTTTTACCTGCTACCCTTTGACCACGATTACTTCTTTCTGGTCTATGGATTGCTCTTGAAGAGAATGAACATGCGATGTCTTTGTCCATTTTCAGACTTCAGATATAAAGTAAGCAACAAAACAACCTTGCTGGTTCTTATCATGCTTTAGAAACATGATTTTTCAAGATCTAGAGAATCAACTGCAGTTTGTAGAGATAATTCATGTGTAAGTGAGTAAATTGCAAGAGTGTCTGTGCATTTGTGTGTTGTTAGAGAGAAAGACAGAATGAGAGAGAGAAAGAGAGAGTGTGTGTGTTCTAATACTAGGTCTGGCACTTCCAATTATCAAATTTTCTAGGTCCATCCCATACTCAAGGAAAAACTTAAACATGCTTCAGAGCACTGAATCGGAGCTGTACAATATAAATATTGGCGGGAAAAAAAAAGCAATTATGCAAAACAGATGCAGTTAATCAAAGCAACATGCCCATAGATATTCTCATACCCACGGTTGAGTTTTTGAAGATTCTTAGGGAACACCCAAGAAGCAAGATAAAACCTTCTCCAAATTGCTAAAACAAAATGAATAAGAGGTAGTGACTGGACTTAGAAGTAGTCTCCTACATCATTTATCAGCTTAATCTGACGACTTTTGCTTGGCTCCTGTGTGGTGCTACTTCAAGAGCATTATTTAGGAACACATTGATGCAGGTTGGCTTGTGGAATTATCTGTGAGGAAAGGCAGTTGTTTTCAATCTCAAGATGGTCATGATTCTAACTTTTTATCAGGGTCTGCATGTGCAGATCTTGGTGAACTCTCCTATGATTACATTGAAGCTAAATCAATCATGTTCATTAGCAGCAGTTAAGGCATATTAGTCACCTTTATTCTTTGCAAATGACAACGTTTTCAACTGCTAAATGCAACATATTGGACTAGGCTTTTCACCTGTACACCAGAAAAATCAAACTCGTAAAGGATAGAATGTGGTTATATAAATTATTAAGAATAGGTGTGCTTTTAACATGGTGAGTAAATGTCTGTTGGCACCAGTGAGATGCCCCGGCAAATACCCAAGGTGCAATGTGAGTTTGGAAGTCTACAAGCTGAATGAAAATCTGATCTCGTTCTGCTCATTGAAATACGAAATGCCAACTTGATACATCTATCAAAAGCTTTCATCATGTTGTGAGGATGTTGATATTCATGAATTTAATCAAGTCCCAATGTATCAATTGTACTAAGGCAAACAGTGTGTAGTAATCTTTATACAGAACCATGGAATGGTGGCAATGGAATAACACCACTTTTTTCCGAACAAACCACTGGAATGGGAGGACTACGTGGGCCTCTCATACCTATCATTGCCTCCTTACAGTGTAGGCTGCAGAACTCTTTGGGGATGGTCTCTTCGACTTCCCAAGAATATCAAAACAATTTTTATTGCCAACAGTTGCAAGGCAATAAATTTATTAAAAAACTTGCTGGAGCAGCTAGATCAGCTCTACGTTTCAGGTTGATGGGGCTTGAGGGATTGACATTGGTTGTGTGCTCCTTGCCGCTTGACTGAAGTGACGGTAACTCTTTCTTGATGAATAGGGAATTGGTACCTGGACAATATGCCAGAAACAGTTGGAACCAACGTCTAACAACTTGCCAAGTCAACCCGCTCAGCTCGCCCCCTACCGGGTCAACTCAGTAGGTGGAATTGTTTTAGTTCATGCTTCAATATTTTATTCTGTTGATAGTTGATACAGGTTAAGATATATGTTCTGTTTGTTACTTTATTGAAGATACAGGTTTCGTTTGTTAAAGTTGAGAAATGTTAACAAAATGATTGAGTTTTCTTAATGTCTTTCTATTTTGATATATGAAAGGGAAACTAGAAAGGGAGAAAGAGAGAGGGAGACAGAGAATAGTTGCAAAAAGCCAAAAACTGCAAAGATTAAAAAAACCGTGCCAATCCCAGTTTTAATGCAACATTGACCATCGACCGCATCAAGATTCAATGGTTTTTGAGCTAATAATAGGGCAAATACACGGTGCTATTGTCACCCCCTGCTCTAGGACATAAGGAGAAAACAGTAACTTCCTTTCAAAATTCCAAATCTAACGGTAAGAATACATTTTCAATTCAAAACTGATATTATGAGCTGGAAGAGAAGTGTAACTGCTATTTTCTACATGATATACAATGCATAATCAATAACTATGAATCTAATTTCTACCTAGTATGCTGGGAACTCAGAGGCTTAACTATAACCTATGCTTAGCCGCTGGCCCACTGCTCAGAAAATTCTAGCTCGCTCCGCCGAAAAAGAGAAAATACAAAAGAATGAGTCCTACTGACTCTATGAGCATCACACTGTAAGATCATAACAATGGAAAGCAAATACACGACATCAACAATTAAGAGATAACATTACACAAAACAACTTTCAAGCACATCTCTTAGAATTGTTTTAAGCTTAAAACTTAATTGTCTGATATTGGATTTCTAACTTTCTCATTTCAATTTCTTACTTAAGTTTGCTCTATCGCCTCAAGAGAGGCTTGCTCTCCAGTTGAGATCCGACACTTGAAGGACTTGCTCCTTTGTGGAATCTTACAAGTTACAACTAATGACCATCTCTTTTTCTTTTTTAATAAAGGACTTGCTCCTCTTCTCTTGCAGGCTATCATTGGTTACCACTCTTAGGCAGCCCTTGCGGCCAGTCACGAGAGAAATTTGCTGAAAAGTTTTATTAGAATTCTCAAAAACTTGTCTTCTCATTTCATAACAAATCGATCTCTGTAGTACAACATAACGTGATATTTTTAATCGTAATTCTAACCATGCTTGTAGACTGAAGTCCATTCTTTCATCATACCGCCCAATCGTCCTTGGGTGCGGTGTCGCGATTAGGTGTCTCAAACTTCTATGTCCAGCTGCCTAACCAACAATGAATACCTCAACTATGCTGCCCTCAAAACTTCTTCCTTAGCCATCAATACCCGAACTCGTAAAAACAGCATTCAAAAATTCAACCGTATGACCCATTCATCCCTCTGTAGACAAGAAATATCACATCCATCATCCATGATGAATCCCACGCTCAAACTGACAAAACGTGATTCTCTATCACAAATTAACAAAGTAGAGATTCAAACTTCTAATCTAACAAGAATGTAAAAATAATGATACTAATTGAAGAAACTGAAATTCTGATAACCTTACCTTCTCTATCGTTCCTCTCTTCCTCTATTTCTCGATCCCTCGTCTGCTCCCTTTCTCCGTCGTCTCTTCTCTCGTTTTCCCTCTTTCTCTCTTCACCTGTCCCGCTCTTAATCTCCCGTTCTCTCCCTGTCTCCCTCTCTCGCTCTCTCAAACTCTCTCGGTTCTTCCTTAGAAAGGAAGAAGGAAAAAGGCGTAGGGCTGTAACCCTCCCCTTAAAACAATTTTCAAAATCGAGCCATCTCAAAAGAAAAACTTTCAAAAACACACTTTAACGCGTAATCTGCACCAAGACAACTCCAAATCGATAACCCTCAACTCATTCAACGAGATAAATCACCTTCATCACTCCCCAATTCCTTCGCCATTTTCTGGCGACCAAATGTAGCATAAAAAGCCCATTCACATTCAAGGAATTACGGAAAATCCCTACTCCATTTGGAAGAAAGCCTGTGCAATTCCTTCACTGGCAAACCTCTAATTCGCTTCGGGATAAGAAGCAACGGACCCAAAGAGGACGACACGAAAAAGAGAAAGAAAGAAATGAAAAAGATTGACGCACCAACTTGCAAGATGCGACACTCGAAGGATAAGCTGATAATGCAGCTCTTATTCCACGATCTGATGCAGCCGTATGCTGATCTTTGTAGAGGACGAATGGTGCCGCAAAGCACGATCTGGTCGGCGGAGGACTGATCAGCGGATGCCGCAGAGAGCAGCAGCAGCACAGAAAGAGAGGGAGCGCGCGGGATACAGAGAGTCGGCCGCGGAACGAGAAGAAAGGGACTGTATGAGCAACTGGGCAAAGAAATAAATCACCCAAAATCGAGTCCACGAATTTTACCCGCAAGAAGTTCATCGATACTTCCAACAAGCGCGCCATAAGAAGGGACCCGCGGCAAAGATCTTGATGGTGGTCGTAACATAATTAATCTTGACGGTGATGTTCATCCCTGCAAACGGACGGTGGAGATATAAGAACGTTTTTGTTAAGGTTATCTGGCATCTGACGTTTAATCAATCACTTTAACTAGTGGGGTCTAATCAGAACTCTAGAATTTTAGAACTAAAATTTTCACTTTTGTCTCCTCCTAGAATTATGTTATCAAATAAAAGATTTTGATTGTGGAATTATTGGTACATTCTTGAATTAAAATTCTCAAATCGCATGTGATTCTACCATAAGGTGGGATTATGATTTCTAAATTCTAGAAATTTTTTACCACGTTAGAGCACATGTCATGATAGTGTTCATTCATCAATTCTATCATTTTTATCTATATTTGATCAAACATATCATTTTCAATTCTATAATCAAAATTTTATACTATCATACACAAATCAACGGACAATGAAAAAAAAAAAGAATCAAAATTTTGATTATCACATTCAGAGTTCAGACACACATTTGTGTTTAACAGGTGAATGCACAAGAACGAGAACGGCAAGAATGTTGACAATGCCGCTTCTCTAAGAATGACTCAATCCATTCCATTGAACTGAATAAGGATGAGTAAAGAAGCCCCATAAGACAAAATGGAGAAGTTAAAAAATTGCCTTTGATCGAATTACCAAGCGAAAATACCATAAAACTAAAACATAAAAATGCCCCGATCATACCAAACTCACTCATTTGCATGTCACATTGACATCAAGTGGCATGAAATGACATTTAAAATAGGGGTATTTTTGTCTTTAATTAAAAAAATTCCAGTTTTGCCCTTATCAAGTTGCGGTCTTCTCTTTATAGCCCTAACACGCAGTCTCGTGTTAGGGACCTAACAGATCACTTACTCTTGCATTCTCCTACATTGACACATGGGAAAGTGAGATCAGATCTCATAAGGTTTTTAAT
This sequence comes from Nymphaea thermarum, assembly GCA_011799765.1. Lineage (NCBI taxonomy): Eukaryota > Viridiplantae > Streptophyta > Magnoliopsida > Nymphaeales > Nymphaeaceae > Nymphaea > Nymphaea thermarum. The sequence goes on from JAANDH010000354.1 coordinate 174,124, forward strand.
TGAATCATATCATCTCCTAGGTTTCATGGTGAAGTTTCTTTTGATTGCCGGCCCCGAAAGCAGCATTGTCAAATAGACATTGTTGCTGCTTTTAAAATGGAAGCCAAGGCATAGCATAGCTGGTCGAGCTGGCGGGTTGGTGAGAGTGGTCATCAGTTTTATTCTCATAAGTATTATTTTTTTAGACTGCAAAAGGCAGAAGACATTATTCTCGAGTTACGGGGAATAACTATAAGTTCACCCAAGTGCTGAAGAAAATCTAAACCTCATGAGAAGGGGAAGGAGGAAGAGATTCCGCCTTTCAAATGCAGCAGTGGTCGAAGTGCAGGAGATGACCATATGGTCATCCATTTCGAACTAACTTTTCAAGGAGGTCAACAGTTCCATTTGAAAATAAGTTACAAACAAATGACAAAAAGCCTAAGGGTGTAGAAGGAGTTAGGAACCTGACTCTCCCACACTCTCTTAATGCACCAAGAGAATAAGAAAGCAAAGGAAGAGAAAAAGGAAGAACACAAGGTTTTACATGGTTCGGAGACAATATTCTCCTACGTTCAAGGGCAGCCACACAAAGTAAGTTCTCACTATCACAAAAGAATACCAAATACAAGCTGAAACAACAAACTCATAAACATGAGATTATAGCAAAGCCAGTAAAGCGGGAAAAATGACAGATATGCTTTTACAAGCCACCTTATGTCATTTGTAACAATTCATTTGTGTTCAGTAAAAGTGCCCCAAAACCTGATTAGATTCATGAAACACTATAAAACATGGTGTTCCTTGAATCAAACGTAAATTTTAGATCATGATCATTGGTCAATAACAATTTGTTATGGGTGCCAAACAGCTTACTATTGCCGGTCTACTAACAAAATGAATACTTTGTTCCAGCTTTGCTTCTAAATACAAGAGAGTGTTTTCTTGTTGTCTTTGCTTTTGAGTCTGACTAAATATTTATTTCTGGTTAGTTATTCAATGAAAAGGTTTTGGATTCACAATCATATACATTTAGGGCCGACAAAAAATTCTAGAAGTTAGAGTATTGCATGTGCTAGACTTGGAGAAACATGGACTTCACACTACAAATAAATGTGAAAGCAATTGCAAGTTGCAACTTGGAGATTTTGAGTTCTCTCTCTCTCTCTCTCTCTCTCTCTCTCTCTCTCTCTTTTGGTTGGGTGGAGGCATCGAACTAAACTAAATTTGAGCCACGATTTCGTTAGAATACTTGAGAGCAAACCAAATGCATCATCTTCTGCATTCCTAGAACAATGAAAAATAATTAAATGAGTTTGAGCTTTTCATTTGTTCCGTAATATACTTAGGTTGCTTGAGTCCACTCCCACTGCATCTCTCTTTGTAGAAAAATCTAAAATGGTTACAATCGATTTATCATTCATAAAACGATTTAGTTTAATCAAATGGCTTTGTCAGTGAGTATAAATTAGAAATGGACATATCTTCTGCCCAAGGATTTAAGATAAATATCTGGAACTGTTTTTTTTTTCTATTATTATGAAGGAACCAACTTAATTAGACCTAAGGTTTAACATTTAAGCCATGTTGGAGCTAATGGACTGTGGGGATTAACATTTAACATCCACTTAATTAGACCTAAGGTTTAACATTTAAGCCATGTTTGGTAGCATAGGATTTCATATATGAGGTTTAGCAAACAACAGATTTTAGATCCATGGATTTCATATCCATAGGGCGGTTCAATCTCATATCTGCATGGGAAGCTACCCTTAAAGACAGACCTCGGCTTGCAAACCCTTGTGGCGAAGGGCTGTCTGTCTCCTCAACTGGTCATAAAATAAGTTGGCCAACTCCTCCCTGTCTCCCCCTTCGGCTTAGAAATCACTTATTTTTTTCTGACAGATCTTCAAAGGAGAAGGGCTCTTTTCCAATTCAAAGTACAGGGTGGCCTTGAAACCCTCAATGCATGTGGTAAAGAAGGTCTCTAGTAGGCCGGTAGAGAGAGAGAGAGAGAGCTTCGTCTACTTTATCTCAAGCTCTTAAGGATGATAACTGCTCACTGGAATCAAACAGGAACCACGTCTCATCTTGCCCTCTATGTCCGACCAGTTATGCTACACTCTTTAGGAGAGAGAGAGAGAGAGAGAGAGAGAGAGAGAGAGAAAAAACCTTGGTCACCATAAGAGATAGAGAAATTGAGAGATTGCAGTTAAAGAGCTTGGAATGCCATGTTTAAGAGCTGAACTATCATCATAAGCTCATTCATGGGCAGGTAGTTAAAGAGCTTGGCATGCCGTGTTTAAAAGAGTTGAACTATATGTGCAACTGTAGAAAACTTCTTGATCTATACCATAAAAGATCCTAAAAGATGCTTTATAAAACATTGGGGGATACATCATAAAAGATCATAAAAGATGCTTTATAAAACATTGGGGGCTTGAAACATAGGGAGAGAATACGGCTCCTCTTGAGGATTTAGGCTGTCAACGTTTAAAAAAGCAAAGAGAAAAAAAAACTGGTCCAAGAGGATTTTGTGTTCGTTAAAGAAACAAATTTTTTCTAAGCATAAAAGATTCAACAGTTGGCTATGATCTCGAAAAAAACAGGTCAGCTCGCGGCAAATAAAAAAGGTCGAAGTCTCATGAAGTTGGTACAAGAAGTTGATTAATCGTTATATGCAATTTCAGAGATTATGAATTCGCAAGTGTCTATGGCAAAATTCAATTGGATGCAGCAGAGCCTCCGTCCGGTGAGATGGAGGCAAGTGCGCGGGCCCCGCCATCGCCTCGGATTCGAAAAATGAGGGCGGGAGAAGGAGGGTCATGTGCACTGCGGGGTCTGTCAAAGTGTCCCACCACATGGGGCGGAGGACGAGAACTTCTCTGCCCACCGCCCGGAAAGGGGCCGAGCGATCGTACGGCGGTCGTCAGAGAAGCCACCGCTTCTGCGAGAGGAAACCACATCTCCGCCGTTCATCGCCGACCGGAAGAGGGGAAGGGAGCGAGACACGCGGGGACAGGGAGCCGTTCGTCCCCAGCCGATGGACGGCGTCCAGGAGGCGGAGCAGCAGCCGCTGCAGGAGAGCTTTTCTTCACACAGCATCCGTGCACCGCACCGTTCTGAATGTTCTGATGCCGTCCTCTGGCAGGGGGCCGGCGTCTCCTTCGCCGTTCATTTCAAAATGGACGGCACCGGGAGGAGCTCTAAAGGGAAGACTGCCAGCTCCATTTATGCTCCTCTTCTCCCCTCTCTCTCTCTCTGCCATAAAGAGATTTCGCTGGCGGCTGACCTAATGAAGTTGGCTATGTTCCCAAAATAACGGCACGTTTTAAAGAAAGATCATTCTTAATCTTCTCTTTATTTGATCTTATGTTATTCGATATAGAATTCTCAATTTGATTTGGAATCTACTTCGCTGGATTAAAAGAAAAAAAAGATAGAATTGATTAACCAATTTGAATTGAACATCCAATTTCATAGAGGTAGAATCCAATTAAAACTTGATAAATGTGTAAATAAATGTGGTTGGATCTAAAAAAGTGTTGGAGTTAAAACTACATTCTAACAAGTTACATACAATCAGATGAACAGAATTCGGCGGAGGCTGAATCTAACCCGTAGTCAAACTGCTATGGATTTGTAATTGCACCAAACTTTAAGCGAAGTCATCTTTGTGAAAAAGTTTTAAACAAAAGCGAGTTTTTCTGATGATCGTGATGGCTAAATTCTAACACGTTGAGAACTGAGAACAAATCCCAACTGATATTTTAATCACGGAAATTTTCCGTTAAGACGTCGGCTCCTCCGTCTCTCTCTCCTTCTCTGTGCGCGAAACCCGAGAAGAGCAGCTACGCACTCGAGAGCATGCTCAGAGAGAAGAAAAAAAGAAGGGCGCCTCCTTCTCTTCTTCCCAACCTCGATTCTCCCCACGACGTACGGAAGCGAGATTCCTCACTGCGGAGAAAGGAGGAGGAGGGGAATGCAATTTGCAATTAACGATGCAAAAATGGGGGCATTCCTCGGAAGCGGCAGAGAAGCCGTTTGGGGAAATCCTAGGGCTCCATTTTCCGAGCATCTTGTGTATCTTCTCTGTTCACCTTTCTTCCTGTATTATTCCTTCTACCGAAAACAGTGTTCTGGAAGGAAGACAGAGAAAGAGAGTGTTATAAACTATAATAAGATGACATCAACGGCGTCATGTGCAGCAGCAGCTGGAACGGTCAGACCTCCTGCTGCTGCACCAGTAACAGTGGCTGCTGCAGCAGACGTGGCAGCCTTTAGCTGGAGCAACGCTCTCTCTCTCTCTATTATTGTTTCTCTCCTTCTCTTCCTATTGGTCATGGTCATTGTTAGGCTGCCGTCTGTTCTTCCTCGCTTCCTTTTCCGCTGCCTGCGTTCGTTTCTCTCTGTCTCTCTCGTAGCTCCGTTTTTTTTCTCTTTCGTTTCCCGATTCTGCTGCTGGGTCATTACGGGGCTCAGTGCGTGAGGAGGAGTTAGAGAGGGGAGGCGGAAGAGGACCTGGAGATGGCGACCTCGGAAGCCGTCGTTAGGCCGACGACCTGCTCAGCCACACTGCCACTGCCGCTGCCCTGCCCAAGGTCACCTCCTTCCCAACCTGACCCGTACGGAAAGCATCGTTTAGAGAAGCAGATTGAAATCTTGAACCACGAGATCGGTTCCCTTGAGGTTTCTCTCTCTCTTTCTCTCTCTCTTATATATAACTGTGGGGTGGGTGGCTTTAATTTGTGATGATTTCGATGACTTAGCCTGCAAATCAAGCCCTGCAGATGTTTTTAGGAAGTTTTCTTTCGGATTTTCTTTAACTGAACATATTATTCTCTTCAATTTTGAAAAACATAGCAAATTGTAGACCTAGATTCGTCGATTTTTCTAGTTCTTCAACTGCTTGCATGTTTTATTGGAGTGATCCAACAAGCAGACTCCTATCGTGTGTATATGCTTATGCCATAGCAACTAGGCATGGAAGTAGGGAGTGGGGAGGATTGAATCAAGCTATCCTGTATATGTGTGTTGTGCAATTAGCAAATTCTAACAATTTTCTATTCTGTACATATATAGGAAAAAGGGAACGCCATTTCTTGTTGGTGATATTGGATAGAACCAGTGAAGATTTTGATTCCTCCAAATTCTCCAATCATGTAGCATTGCAATATGAACCGTTGTCTTTTCTCAGATAAATCACGAATATTTGCATCCTTAATACATATTTTCTATTATACAAGATTAAGCTAGAGAAGGTATATACAAGCAGAGACTAATCAACATTCATAAATCAATAATCATCATTCATAAATCGAGTTAATGTTTATGTAAGTTGAATTGTAGATATATTGTAAGCCAAATCTTTAAACACCCAATTTATGTACGCTATGGATTTTGTGAAGTCCTAAACAACCGATTTATGTCAGATCCAAATCTCGTTTTGGTGTAGATTTTCTCTACAGGCTTTGATGTCTAATAGGAAGAAAAACATGAAAAAGCAGGTGTTTGAATTCATTTTATAAGAGTGATTCTTTATCTGCAGTTTCTAGTCTTTAAGCATTTTTGTACATTAACTTCTTCAAATTCTATAGTCTGAAAAAAAAAAGTGTATCTACAGGAGGAGTTTTTGTCGCTGGATAGCTTCCCACTTGCTTCTCAATGCTGCAAGGAGTACGCAATATGCATGTTTATTTGTTTATATAAACCTCAGGTTCTGCTGTTCGACTCCATGGAGTTGTTTTTTCTTGTCGCTGACAGGATGCTCTTCTGCAGGATTGATGATTTTGTTCGAGAAAATGCGGATCCCCTATTACCCATGTATGCACCTCTCTTCGTATTTTTGTCGTATATGAGCTTCTTCCTGTTTGGGATTTTTACGTTTCTCTTCGATCCTGTGCAGAGTTCAGAAAGCTCAATCATGTTGGATTTGGAGAATTTTAGGGTACCATCTTTTATTTACATTTGCTACGGATTTGAGTTTTATTAAACGTACTTATTTCGTATTTTATCAAGCTGCCAAGTTTCAACAATTTAGTAACGAAGTTGATGACGTTCGTCTGTTTCTTTTTTTTTTTCCATTTCCCGCGTGAGAACTGCACTGCGATGTTCTTGAGTTACGGGTTTCCTGCATTGTCTATTGTGTTAATTTGAAGTTTCTAGTTTACCTGTTGCCCACACAAATGGGATAAACTATCATGTTGCACGACCGAAAACAAAGCAACTTCCCTGCTTAATCAGTTTGCTCGGGTAGGTGAGTGAACTTGAATTCAAGCTCCTCTCTGTCAATAGTTCTAAGCTGGAATTACTGAACAGAACGAAACAACTTTATGAATCTGGTTCCAATTACGCATGTCATTTGGATGCATAGAGCAGGTTCAGAATACCCTTTTTTTGGACTGAATTTTAAGATAGGCAGGAGGTTTAAGTCATCAACACAGTGAAAGTTACGGTGCAACGATCGGTAGTTCTTCGAAGCACCCAGAAACCACGACTTTAAGCACCCATATGGATATTCACCTGAATCAGGTCGTTGCTTACTGCCATCTTCCAGAAAAGAATGACTGCATTGCCATTGTTGAATTATAGAATCAGGAGGTATTCAATCATAATTGATGGAATCTGGCCTTTTCCACCGACATTATATAATCAGGGGCTGCATGCTTGTTTGGATAGATTCAAGTGTTGAAAGTTCGATGCGTTATCCACTCTGTCAAGTAGAATGGGCAGAAGAATGCCTCTATAATTGAAGATCTTCCCTTTTGATGCTTTATATAATTGAGTGAGATCGCTTGGATTCATCAGCTTCAAATTGTCCGCTATTGTTCTAAGCTGGATGCTTCAATTTGTGTGGCTTGAAATGATCTGTTCTTTTGATCTCTCCTTGTCAAGCTTTTAAACTTTGTTATGAGCACCATGCATGTATATTTTCTTGCTTACTGGACTATTTTAAGCTTTAATTTGTAAACAAGGTATGGAATCATATTACCCTGTAGAGATATGCCTTTCTGATGTGATGTTCTATAATTTTATATTATTTCATTTTTGCTTTAATTGAGGTAAAAAAATAAAAATAATGCGTTTTCTATTTATGTATTGTTTTGCAGCGTAATTTTCTGCTTCAATTTCTCATACTTGTGCTGCAGCAGTAGCAACTGTGAGCTTAGCTTGCCCAAACCATGTTGTTCGTGCCATGCAAAAAAGCGTCGGAAGTGGCAATGTGTGACATATTGCTGTACCTGCAATCCATGTTGCCTGCCAAGTCTTTCTTGCCCTGATTGCACTTGCACTTTGCCCGATTGCTCTTGCTGTGAACCTGATCAGAATCGCAATTTACCAGTTTGCACCTCTTGTATTCCTAAGTGCAGTTGCAGTTTACCGGATTGCTCTTGCTGTATTCCCAATTGTGGTTGCAGTCCGCAAGACGGATCTTGCTGTACTCCCCAGTGTGGTTGCAGTTCAGCAGATTGCTCCAGAGGTGCTGCTAAATGCAGATGCAGCTTACCAGGCTGCTCTTCCAAGTGTGGTTGCAGTTCAGCAGGTTGCTTTCGCTGTAAGTCCAAGTGTCACTGCAGCCAGCCGGACTGCTCTTGCTGCACCGCGAAAAATTGCAGTTTACCGGCTTGCTCTTGTTGTTTCCCCAAGTGTTGCAGTTTAGCGAAACACTCTTGTTGCAGTCCCAAGTGCAGCTGCAAATCACCAGGCTGCTCTTGCTGTATGCCTAAGTGCAGTTGCAGTTTACCGGACTGTTCCTGTTGCACTCCCAAATGCAGTTGCAGGTTGCCTGACTGCTCTTTCTGTATGCCCAAGTGCAAGTGCGGTTTAGCTGACTACTCCTGCTGTATGCCCAAGTGCAGTTGCAGTTTACCAGATTGCTCTTGCTGTACACCGAAGTGTAGCTGCAGTTTACCAGATTGCTCTTGCAGTATGCCCAAGTGCAGTTGCACTTTACCAGATTGCTCTTGCTGTATGCCTAAGTGCAAATGCTGCAAGTGCAGTTTAGCTGACTGCTCTTCCTGTATGCCCAAGTGCAGTTGCAGTTTACCAGATTGCTCTTGCTGTGTTCCAAAGTGCAGCTGCAGTTTTCCAGATTGCTCTTGCTGTATTCCCAAGTGCCGTTGCAGTTTTCCAGATTGCTCATGCTGTTATCCTAAGTGTTGTTGCAGTCTTCCAGATTGCTCTTGCTGTATTCCCAAGTGTTGTTGCAGTTTACCTAACTGTTCTGGTTGCACACCTGGCTGCAATTGTAGCTTACCAGATTGCTCTTGTTGTATCCCCAAGTGCAATTGTAGCTTACCAGACTGCTCTTGCTGTATTCCCAGCTGCAATTGTAGTTTACCAGACTGTTCTTGCTGTCTGCCTGACTGCAGCTTGTCATGCCTCTCCTGCTGCGTCCCAGACTGCAGTTGCTGCATATGCTCTTGGCCAAGTTGTTCCAAGGCATCATGTTGTTGGCCACGCTGTACTAAATGGCCCAGCTTATTGTGTTGGCCAAAGTGTACAAACAATTGCTTTCTTCCTTCTTGGTTATGCTAGAAGGCACTTTCTTTTCTCAATTTTCCTGTGCCTGCTCTGTCATCCTTCCTTGATTTTCTAAAAGTAAAAGGGACCATGTGCCAAGTAAGATTCTAGCCTTATTGCCGATTCTGAAGTTTGGAGTTATAGTTTGGCCTAAGGAATCCTTATAATACATTCCCATGGGACTAGAGATTTATTTATTTATTTTGGTATATTTCATTGACTTGATAAGCAATAATGATTCTGTTCACGAAATATGTGAGGTAAAATAGAAGCTAAGACTAGTAAGAAGACTACAAAGTCTTGCTGCATTGCCGACAGAATTATTAACTTGCTCATAATCCTGAAGTGTGCCTAAAAGTGATGCTGGAGGTTCGGCATTCTTGTACAAAATCAGGCCAGAAAAACCAGATCCCTCAGCTCAGGTAATCTTGCTCCCTCTTTCACCTTTTCTCTCTGGTGCATGTCTTCAAATTCAAGAGCTGCAACACCGGGCATTATGTTTCTTCCCATATCGAAGTGAAAATATAAAGTAACCATGTAGTCATCAGCACTCCTGGAGCAGACTTATGTTGGAAAACAGGAAGACTTAATGAGCATAAACCTCAATCTGAAAACCTTAAAACGTCATGGCAATCTCTGCACCAGTGCTATTTTCAGCAATACCCAGCATGGGGACCAGAACTGACATATGAGGGTGGTAGTCAACATATACCGATAGGTAGGCTTTAGTGAAGTGGAGGTACTCCCTAGTACACTGTCAAACTTATACCTAAGAAGTATCAAAATACAGCTGCAATGCAATGCTTCGAAGAGCAAACCATCAGACCTACGTGATCCAAAATGACCTATCTGAGAAATTTACTCATATTACTCATAAAATCACTGCCAACTTTAGTAGGAAACTGAGGATGGACTCAGAGACTTAGCTTTCACCAGCAGACCCTCATAGGGGTAGAACTTTCCACTGCCACCTCAACCCAGCAGTTTGTTAGATGATGCTACTAAACAAAGCAAATCCTAGGAATTTCATTAGACCAAAAAGAAGACCATTGACTTTGTAGCCCAAGATCACCAACAACCATCTAAACAAACATGAATTGAGTCAGAAAGAAACGAATGTGGTGAACAATTCTAGTGTAGATATACAATACCACTCTGACCTGGAAAACATATATCGTTCATGATACTGGAACCACAAAAAATGAGCTTTTACAATGAAATGAACAACGAACTGCATTTTTATGTCATAAGGTACAAAGAGCATTCTGGTATGCTTACAGCACTCTTCTCAAATTTTTGTAAGCTTAACATCCGAAGTACCATTTGAAGAGTGAAACTTGCAGAGAAGCAGTATGACATCATCAAGTGGAAGACAAAGCCATGAACTTAGGGCTGATTGTGAACTCTTAGAGGAACTAACTCATTCTCCTGCTGTTGTCCCCTAAGATGTATCTTAGCCGAAAGCATTTTCTTGAATCTATCAGGCCAACACCTGCAAAAAATTGCAAAAGTAAGTACTATATGCAAGAATGCCCTAGGACACTATGAAGACAGAAAACATACATTTCATATCAGGTATTCAGCAAGATGGTCATAGCTTAGCAATATATCATGCAGCTAGATCAGTGACCTAGCAAATGGAAGGAATGGACTAACATTAAACAACTAAGTGGAGTGTCGGAGCAAGGATCAACATATTTCATGGATATCAAGTATCACATGATATGCAGACAAACATGAACATGAACCATGGAATAGATGCACAAAATAATGTGCTGAACCATGTACCATAATGTTGGGCCCATGTTGCTATTTTCATGAGTACAGGAAAACCACCAAAACAGCAACCTAAAATATCCACATGAGCACTGCCTCACAAATGTGAGCTGTTCAGCTTCGATAGGGCAGCTGATATTGTAAATTTTACATGAACAGAAGCATTTCAATATAAGCATATGCAAAACAAAACATTTCAGAATCAACATAATAACACATTCAATTTCATCTCAGACGAGTATAAAATTCTGAAATGAAAAAAATAAATGGCTATTAAAAGTTCTATGTTAAGGGCATACACTGTCTGTATGGCATACAGACAGTCAGTAGACAGCAGCAACAACATAAGAGTTGTAAATGAAGCACGTAGAGTTCTACCATAAGATCATAACAAATGCCAAATGCTAAAAATAATTCAACTAGATTCATTTCCAGGAAACTGACTTACTGATCTAGCCTTTCAAGTATTGCTCTTCTCACTGACGCATTAAGTCCGTATGCAATTGAATTGAACAAACCCTGGAACATGCACGGTATGTAGATAAGTAGCTTCAATAATAAGTTAGTAATGGTGAAGAAAAATCAACAGAAAATACTTTTACATCTTCCATAGATATACAAGTTAGGGTTAGGCAGCAGATCCCAAGTTATTTCATGTTTCAACAGAGATGAGCTCCTGGTATTGAACTCTTGGCCTTCTTCAACCTGAAGGTCTTAGTTTAAAGTTTTAAATGTCTAATTGGAGAAGTAGTGAGCAGATATATGTGACTGATATATTAAACCATAGGCAGGTTAATGATCCTAACATGAAATCACAAATTTAAACTAAAAAAAAATCAAGCCAATAAGGCTAGAAGTATTTTTCGTGTTTGTAAGCTTCTGGATGAATTAAACTAGAGACGAGGACTCACTCAACATTGCACAGAAAACAATACAACCAATTACTGACATGGAATTATCTTAGCACCAACTCCTCAGGACTTTATTCTTTCCTCATAAACCAGTCACCATACCTGGTCCTTCTGCATATGCCCTTTTCGCTAGGCGTAGAATAGCATAAAAGCAAAACTAGCAAATAAATAACTCGCAATCTAGATTATTGCTACAATATTTCTACGGTAAATAGAGGTTGTGCAGATAAGATTCATACCATGAGGGATGCCATTCCGACATCAAGAAGTGACAGCCAAAATATTCTATGTTTAGGATCAATAAAGTCATGAATGCGATTAATAGTTCCAAAGGCCCATGAACCAATTAAGATCAATGGGTAGTATCCCCATCTGCTCAATGCCTGAAATACAGAAATTAAAAATAATATATGAGCAATTTTCACAGATAGCTTCAAGTTTCCTCCTGTGACATAAAGAAACACTGAACTGCACAGCTTTAATAGTTAATACACAAAACAACTATGTTTCTTTTCCAACTGCGGAAAGAAAGAACCCTTTTGCATTATCATCAATGAGTATAACAAGCAGGTAGATGGTGTATTTTGGATAAGATTCACAAACTTATGACCTGCCCAAACATGGAAAATAGAGTTGACCAAGATGCTAATTAGATAAGTGGAACCAGATGGGTGTCCACACCCCACACGATTATCCAACAAGACAATTACCTGACTTAATGATCAGAGTTATGTCAGACATCTAGCATGCACTTTAGGTTAGTCACATATATATATATATATACACACACACTGAGTTATTTTCAACCTACTTTCTGTTAGTTTATATGTAAGTACATATATATATGTATGTACATATGTTTCAGCATACATCACTGTATTTAAGTGTTTGTAATTTGTATGTATACATATGTACTTACATATATTTTATGTACATAGGAGTGTATTGTGTTTTTTTATTTTTCTAGTTTTTATTTTTCTTCCCTTTTTTCTGTGTTTCCAGATGTTGGAGAGTTCCAACGGATAGTTGTCGCCCTTTTGTTTCTTTACCTCTATAAATATTGTATCAGCCTAAGGTTAATGCTATGGTTTTTTAAGCCAGGCTTGTATGATTGTTTCATATGAATAATATTCAGTTTTCATTGTGAATTGTTGCTCGATACACTTGCGTGTGGGAAGACTTTTTTGGTGACTGGGTATAGTATACATGGTATCAGAGCTTGGGGCTTTGTTCAATCAGATTCTCTCCTGTTCTCCAAGCTGCAGACATCTTGGGAAATGGAAAGGTGTTTTCCAAGCTTACTTGAAGTTTTTTGCTCACCAACTATTTGCTAAATTTAACGTTTGAAAGTCTACTGTTGTTATTTACTTCTGCTGGAAGTTTGTGACTGCTGCTATGGTGAACAACAATCAAATCAATGCTTATTGAAGAAACCGGTCAGTTTGTGATTCCGCCTAGCAAGTGTTCGACGATTGGATTAGGAGTAACAGGATTCGTATTGGCAATTGGACTGCATCCATCTTGATTAATCTTTGCAGCTGGATTTGCTCAAAAAACTGTAAATTCATCTCTTTTTTGCTGTCCTCCGTTCTTTTGGGCATTATGAATGAGAAAGTTTCCACAATTCCCTTTCCAAAACTTACTTCTACTAATTATGCGTTGGGCTAGACCCATAGAGTATTTTATTAGAAGTAACGGTCACAAATGTGTTTTTTAGGTTTAGCAATTTCAGTCCAAAATGTGTTCTTATGTCAGTCCAAAATGTATTTTGGACCAATGGAACCTTTAGCAAGCAGACATACAAAATACTACCTTTGTATCTGCCCTTGTGTCAAATTGGCTTGTCCCATCCAGCATGCCTACTGCCATCTGACAAAGTTCAAAACTGTTAGTGAAATAGGTTATGCTGAAAACCCCTTCAAAATTCTTCAAAAAATTAAATGGTGGAACTGGTGTGAAGTTTCTTCCAAACAAAGAATTTTAGGTTCAGCATTTTCAGAATCATGAACCTACACGAGTTGCATTATTCAGCATGCGGATAACTTGGAAGTATGTAAATCCATTGAAAAGAATTGCACCCCATAGAGGTGCATAAAATGTCATCAGATGCACCACCTGCATTATACATGAAATCATTCAGCTGACATCCAAAAGAGGCAAACAAAAGAGTGCAAAAGTTTAAGCACAGGGTCCTCATAAACTACTTGAATATATTCAATAAGAACCATGGGGGAGCCTTTACGAAAAAGAAGGATAAAGGGCATGAGAACAAATGAACTGAGTTCATGAAAACAACTTAAATCCAAGAATGTGGGAAAAAAAGGTAAGTAATTTAAATTATGTTGATTAAAGACACACAATAATGGAGCTCCACAACAATTACTCCAAAATAACACATATTTTAAGAATAACGGAATAGAAGGTGAAATAGGAGAAAACAACCAAAATCAAAAGAAAGTTACAAAAAGGTAATCAGTTACTGTCTGCCTTTTTTTATTTGTCTCATGTGGGAAAAGTGTGCTATGATGGATTTTTATGAATAAATCTATAGAACAGTAGTGGAAAGCATAGACAAATAGGACATGAACCATGCAGAACAACAAGCTGTTTATAGAAAAATATTCATGGAGCAAAGAAAATTTATGGTACAAGTTGTAACAGATTAGAGCTGCATAATTTCATACTCAAACTAAACCACAGTATGTTATTTATCATGAACATCAGTCACCTAATATGATCAATTGATGGGTCAATGCGGGTGTATATTCTCAAAACCAGATGGTATTTGAATGAGAGTTAAGAAATAAGAAAGAATTTACATAGCAACAAATACTGGACGTGCCTTGCTTGTTTGTCCTGTCTGGGTCCAACACCAAGTACCTAGTTGTCCATAATTATTACCTATTGACTGTACAACAGTCATCACAAGTGAAGTCCCTGAAAAGTGCAAAAGATAATATATAGCAAGTTAAAATCAAGCAGAACAAGTACCATGTCAATAAGAAAGTATATCTCCTGCCAAAAGAGACACACCTTATATTGTTAAAGTGTTAGGCAGAGCAATGCAATGAGTAGAGCATAGGCAAATCTAGGCTCATATATATATATATATATATATATACATCACTAGAACCACTATAAACCGTCAATAATGTCAATGTAGTGACTGCTATTTAGCAACAAAAAATTTTCGCCATCCAGCAACATCTGACATCCCGCAGAATTTTGAGAGAGAGAGAAAGTCTTGCCAGAAAACATTGGGCAAAGCCTAGGTAGTTAGATCACCCTAGAGCTTAGGCGAGACGAAGCACATTAAGCACCCAAACTAACCCATCCCCCCCCCCCCCCCAACCCACCCACACAAACCAAATTAAAAAAAAAAGGGGAAACCAATAAAATGCAACATTAATTGTTAAGACTAACAGTGAAACTGAAGCATTTTTCAGTGAAAAAACCTAGAACTATCAACCTATAACAATAAAACAACTAAAATGCATGATAGACCAGTGTTGTACATATCGTACGATACGTATCGTCGCGTTTCAGAAATGCGATACGATACACCACCTGTATCGTAAACAGGTAGTGTATTGTGTCTGTATCGCACGTATCATACGATACAGGCACCGTATCATCCAATATAATTGCGATACAATTACGATACGTTGATTTTTTTTGGAATTCTTCTATTTTTTCTGATTTTTTTTAAATACGATACAGTTACGATAATTTATGATATTTTACGATATAGTGTATCTTAAAGTCAGACTGATACGACTTACGATACACTTTTTATAACATTGCATTAAACATTTTGCAACTTGGCGGTAAACATAGATAAAAGTTTGGAATATTAGATTTGATGAAGTTGAATAAAGCATTGTCACAAATATCATTTTCAGGTATTAAATGATGAGGTTCTATCTAGTATAATACGGCAAAATTGTTTGGGAAAATCTCGACAAGTTTTTAAAAAAATTGAAAAAGGAAAGATCCTAAAATAACGTGAAAATAAAAATCTGGTAACTGAAAAATGTAAAAAACATGAAAGAAATGGAAAAAAACATGAAAAATTGTGCCTTATGATTTTGGCATTATTAGAACATGATTTTTTCCCTTTTTTTGGCTGATCTGTTTTAACTTTTTTTTTGTCAAATAAACATGTTTTCTGTGACATTGAATTAAAGTTAACAAGTTATATAGCACAAAAAAAAACTGAAAGATAAATAACAATGCTTCTCAATGTTACAGATTCCCAACTGTCAATTGTTGAATCCGTAATTCTAATATCTAAAACTAAAATCCCAAAAGCAAGCCTAAAACTACTGACCTAGTGAAAGGAAAAGGAACACAAATCCTCAATATAATCAATGTTTTGATGTTACATTGCTTGCCAGAAATTTGTCTTCTATCGTAATTCCAATAAGCAAAAAACACATGAAATAAGACATGTAAAGCAGAGTTAAAAACTTAACATCTAAACATCCAAAGTATAATAGCACATGAGTTGGAAGTTCGAACTATAAGTATGCATGCACACACACAGAGACGTACTGGGAAACAAAAAAATCTACCAAACTAAGCCATTGTTCTAGACCATGTCTTGTAGATAAGTCAAGTAAATATCTTTCACAAAAGTAGACAACACTGAAATGGGTGTCCATATCTTCTATAATCCTTCTATTAAAAATAAAACCCACCTATAAGCCACTGGACAGCCTATTTCTAACTAGCTAAATGAAAGAAAAAAGGTAAGAAGAATTGGGCAACAAACACTTAAAAGTGGCCATCCAGTAAAGCAATGAACAGGGAAAACATATGTGATTCTTAGAAGCAAAACTTGCAAAAAAAAACTAAAAGACAATGAGCATAACACCACAGCCCGTTCTTTCCAACAACCATCCAATTTTACCATCAAGAAAACACCATGACACCAACAAATAAAGATCTACAGACGATTGTGAGAGAATGCTTACCCCAAACATATAAGTGGAAGATAGGACCCAAATCCTCAACGTCAGTTTTATGCCTAACAACAGTACGATGAAGGGTGAATGCAATAGTTGTGGTCCATAGAAACGATGCAAGACAAAAGAAATGTGTGCTGTATCCCTGTGCATAGCATAGAAATCCTTTTGATGGGTCCCTGCAACAGCAACAAGATGGTTTTGAATGAAAAATTCACAAATTCAGAATCTTATTATGACCTACAAATATAGAAATCTTAGAGATTCTACAAACTTGAGATTGTAAAAAAGTATTTTTCAGAAGAAATAATAATCATTAAGACTCAGAGGTGTTGATGACACTGAACCAGCAAAAGAAAAAGCTCAGCATCTCCTGTATTTATGCATCACTACAAGGATGTATAGGCAGCATCAGAATAGGAAGATTTTCAAAGAAAATGACTTTAATTAGCTGGCTGGGATATAACAGTGATGGTAATGGTGGTCAATATGAATTTCCTAGCCCAGAGAGAGTTGGCAAGTAGGCTGGTTCCACAACATGCAGTGATTATGGTACATGTGAACACAATACTGATGGTTGAGCTTTACTTGATAATTTGGAGAATATAAATGCAACACCTCTTCTATAAAACAGATTTCTGATTTTCAATTGGATTCCTAATTCTTAACCCAGTGATGGAAGCAGAATACCCAAATATGTTGAAGAAGCTGCAGAACATATCCTGCAACAGGGACACCATATGTCAGAACACTTCCATAACGAGCAGACAAAAGAAAACAACATTTAGTATCTGTACTGACTGATTAAAGAAATATGTGCCAGCGTCAATTCATGAGCATGAGATCAAATGGACAACATAAAAAGGTACGTTTGGCCATTTATATCACCTAGATAATATGGTAAGGACAAAGCAGGAGGCCTGTTAGGGAAGTATACCTACATTTTAAGTGCAGGATGCATCTGATAAAAAATAACTTAAGAACATCCAGGTATCGGAGGCCATTAAGTTTACCCTTCATTAAAGTAAAGGATGTCAACTTGTTATATTACCATAACAAAAACATACAGAGAATAGTAAAGGAGTTAATGGATTATGAAACAAAAAAATGTAAATAAACATGTAAGTTACATATAAAGAAATTTTTTTAAAGGGGATGTATCATGATATAATGATATTTTCAAAATATTGCTCACGTTTGTGTGTATGTGTATGTGTGCCTGCGTGTGTGTGTGTAGCTGAACCATGGAAATTGGGCCCACATTGACCACAAAAGGAAAAATTACTATGAGAATTATCTTTCCTATGCCAATTTATGTTAGAACCTGCAACACAAAAAAAAAAAAAAAATCCAAGGCAGAACTTGCATGTCCACCTAAAGTTTGTTACCTGGTTTAGCATTTTGGCGGATGTTGTGAATATCCCATTGCATTGGGTATATACTAGTATGATGTGTACTTCATGATACCAACACATGGCCTAGTATTGTTGAATCATTGATAAATATTGAGTGTTTTTCAAACAAGTTAGCCAGCTTTGGGTAGACTTTTAGCATTCTAAGAATTGCTGTTGACACTAAAAAAATCACATTTTGCATGCATTTATGATTCTATAGAGCTATTATTTTGTGGGCTTTGTAGCACTTTTGCTTCCCACTCTTTTAAAAATATAAATTGATATTCAAAGGGGCTACTTAGGCTCGTCAGTGACAAGAAATGTTCTATCTGCCTTTCTGTTTTATGATTGCATGTTTGTGAGGTAACAAATAGACAAAGACAGCCTTATGAAGAGTTTCATAATTGTTTTCTTAAGAAAACAGTAGAGCACCAATGCCTAACATAGAAGAAAACAAGCGTATTGACCTCCCAAGGTATCATTTCTAGAGAAATTCAACATGGTTTCAAACGTCTAACAAGATGGAGCGAACCAAAAAGGATCAGGAGAATACTAATGAATAAATATAGGAAAGTTCCAAGAACTTGATGTGCCCATGAAAAAATAGAATTCTCAAATTCTTCTAATGCAAATCTACATATGCAATGGTATTAATCGGATGGATTGGCTAAAAGATGCATCACATCTTATATGAAGCTTGGAAGCATTAGTTCCTCGAAATTTTGTGATTTTCAATTTCAACTATTATAACATTCTCATGCATCAATGACCAAAAAAGTTTCACATGTTAGACCCAGATTCCTTCCCTATTTAGCAACATCCTTTCCAAAATGTACACATGCTAGCTTTTACATTCTAAATTCTTCCATCCTTTGCAACTTTAATAAGACTAAACACTTGCCTGCATGTGTAAGTCTAGCTGAATAAGATGCGACTATGATAGCATCACCAATAGACAATGTTTCCCTATATCAAGGGATCAAGGTCCACATGGATACAATGCATCGACATTCTTTTACAAGCATATTACACTCCCCTTGAACCCATGTCAAGTGGGAAACATCTAGACAACCAATCTACACCTGATTTCAACAATTCTTTGCCACACAATACGCAAGAAGTCTAACCAAATTCCTGCTGTTTTGCTTAGCAAAATCTAGTCCTAAAACTACTACCAAACTACAGATCTCTTTCCTCAGGTACTTAGATGGTCAAATTCCAGCGAAGCAGGATAAAACGGAAGAATGCAGATCGACAGCAAACAGATATCTAAGTTCAAAGAAACAAAAGCAATGAAAATATCCGGCGTTCGAGAGATCCATAGAGGATCGAGGAAAAACGGAGACGGTGGCGAGCACTCACCGACAGGGCGAGGAAGAACACGAGCTTGAAAGAGAACTTGCGCAGCTCCTTGAAGAGGACGTAGCAGAGTACGATGAAAGACGATCCTATGAAAGAGAGGGCCGAAGCGCCGGCGCCGACCGCCTCCAGGATCCGGCGATCGTTATCGGAGAAACCGCTGGCCATTTTTCGCCGACCGAAAGGGCTTCCCTGGAGGACAAAGAAACCCAACCTCTAGGGCTCATAAGAAGCCATTGAGGGGCGGGGAGAGAGAGAGAGTTCCCGCTCAGCCAGTGACTAAACGAGGGACTGGATCGTGGCGGGGAAGAAAGATTCCGTTCCCCCTTCAGAAGCTTCCATTTCCCATTACATTCTTAGCGTCTTTTCAAGGATCATTTAACAGCGAGAACATCGAAGGAGTGTCTGAAGAAATTGCCTTACATATTAAGGTAAGTTCATGAAATAATATTGGCTGCTTAAGACTTAAAATTACCCAAATGCCTTTTGCGGTTGTAAAGGAGCAAAAATGGAAACAAAAGGTGTGGCTTTTTACACAATGATAGAAATGTCCATTTCTTTTGCAAAAATAACAAGACTGCCCCCTTCCATATAAAAGGAAAAAAGGGGGTCGTGCTTTACATCAATAGGCCTTCAATAAGTTTCCACGTTATATTACCAACATAGGAAGGCATTTTTCACGTTTTACTAGAAGAACATTTTGGTAATTTTCGTGGGGAAATTTTTTTTTTTTCCCTTGATTGAGGGAAGCGTCTTTCATTTAAGTAACAGGACCATTTTGGTCCTTTGTTGGGGACAATGACATACAATCTCCTACGATTTATATGTTCTTACTATCAATTTTAACCTTTCCATTTAACAGCTCTTGGGGAATTAGTATGATGAAAAAATGCCCATTACTATCAATTTATCAAAACTTCTTTTCTTTTAGGACTGCTTCGTTTTTTTGCTATTTTCATGCGCAATAGAAATATCCAAGGTGCGAGCCTCACAGGATGAGATGTTTGCAACTGTACAACATCCATTCACATGCTATGTTCTCTGTGTTTAAAACATAATTTTTTGTTTCACATTTTTCAGTCAAATTCGAAAGGTTTTTCACTGAGAATCCTAATTTTTTTGCACCTGCATTTATGCAGCAGGAGCTGTTCGATTGATGCGAAAGGAGGCAGTATTACATAATAAAACGAAATCATTCCTACAGGAAACCTTAAGTTTAAGAACTTTGAAAACTAATTAGAGAAAGCAAAACATATAAATTCAAAAACTAAATTCCAGATAGCTAAACAAAGAACAAATCCTATTGTCACTTGCTTTTCTAAATTGTTTTTTGGGAACTTGGACTTGCCACCATGATCTTGAAATACTAACGTATGAGAAAAAAGATTGACAATGTATTAGTAAGATGACAGATGGCATTACAAAAGCTGCCCAAGTGCATGTAAAATCTGGCTTTTACGCCTGTTACATCCAGATTCGGCAATTCAAGTTCAAACCCTAGTCCATGGCTGAAATCGATTAAAGACGACCCCACTAAATTGAATATAGTAAATGGCGGAAACGACCTGAATCCAGACCGTTTGATCTCTGCCTCCAAATTGTTCAAGAGAATCAAAATTTAATGTCGATTCCTTGTTAGAGATCGATGGAAAAACTGTCTTGGGCGGCAAAGAAGGGTTTTTACAAGTTTTGAGTTGAAGGACACTCTTGAAGAACAGTGATAGCAATGGACATTTTGAATTAACAACCTGAACCAATGTCATCAATATAGCTCCATATTGGAACATGTTGGCTGATATATGTGATAACAAGCCCGATGCAGGTTTTTATTTTATTTTTAAATCAATTAAAACATTTTAAATCAACTTTTAAGTTCATAAAATAGAAAGAAAAAAAAGGGATACGGGCAGACAAGCAATGACGCATATCAACAAACATGCCATGTCAGTATACCATTTTTCTTACAACATTAACCTAAATAAATAAAAGGCTTCCACGCTGCATCATGGATTCAAAACAGCATAGATCTAAAACTGACCCTGCTGGTTGAATGACTGCATGCTGTAAATAGAACTCAATTTTCTGCCACCCAACCATTTAATCTGCACCATCCAATCCAATCCAACATGATGTATACATAATAAAATTTTTAAAATTTCTAACGTAAAGAATTTGTAAAGTTCCGAACCCCGGTAACAATTGAGACGCTACTACGAGGGAACCACATTTACTAAACACCTCCTTGTCCCTTGAAAGGTAGCAAATTAACAAGTTGCCAAGCCTTCACCCATATCCAGTAAAAGAAAATACAAGAGTTCACATTTCCATCAACGAAAAAAGTGAACATTTTAGTTTCTCATTTCCAGCACGCAGCACCAGTAATCAAGCATACCAACGGATCTTCTTCTATCATTATCTCTATACCTTTTCTAGCTGGAAAATTTAAAATAAACCCGGGATATCTTCAAATCAACGTTTAGATCTTTAAGTTTGAGTATAGTTATATAACTTTCTGTGG
Source organism: Nymphaea thermarum (assembly GCA_011799765.1). Taxonomy (NCBI): domain Eukaryota; kingdom Viridiplantae; phylum Streptophyta; class Magnoliopsida; order Nymphaeales; family Nymphaeaceae; genus Nymphaea; species Nymphaea thermarum. Next base: position 195,551 of record JAANDH010000354.1, read on the forward strand.
CAACGAGAGAGAGAGAGAAAGATAGTGTGTGTGTGTGTGTGTGCGTTTTCTAAGTAGACAAACGCTTCATGATAACCTTGATAGAGGGTTAACTAAAAACTTCAAAAAGGAAAAACACTCAATACTTCAAGTACCTGGCATGCATCTTCACGCTATAAGAACACATGCACCAGCACATGCATATGGACACATGTGCATGCTCACATGCACATACACGCACACACACATAACCATCCACTACCCAATTCCAACCCCTTCCCGAAGGGCTAATGTTTACCACTTGGGAATGACAGAGAGTGAAGGCCAGAGTCCACGACTGCCACAACCATCAGTAATTTGTGAACAGACAAAACTCAGCTAAGTAGAGACATAAATCCAGCTGCATACAGGAGGTTCCTGGCACCTGCTCAAACTGTACAAAGTTTTTGCTTGAAAACAGAGGTCAGATAACAAATAAGGAGAATACAAGACAACTTTTATAAGTGCGAGTAGGTTCAGGCTTTAAGGGAAACACAATGAACAAAGGTTTGAGCCGTTGATATGGGGATGAAGTGATCTTCGCTGCACGTGAAGAAAAAATGGCCCTGGACAGAAGCCAGCCGTCCATTATAAAAACCTCTTAAGAAGCACCACTAGTGACCATATTTCTGGAATTCCCATTCACTGTTATCTGTATAGAGGAAGGCAATATCAAAACTTGCAGAAATCGATCATTGATAGGTAAAAGTAACACCATAACAAGAGGAGAAACACATATTCCCCAATAAATAAAATGAGAAAATATGAAGAACATACCCAATGGACAGACTTGACGTGTTTTGAGCCATCTGCTAATACAATGGAAGTGAAACGCATGATTGCAGACACCTTAGGAAGTTAGGAAGCAAAAAACATTAGCGTGACAGATCAGCCAAAGCAGCAATAAAGCATAAACGAAACCGTGTACATAACAACGAATTTCACAAAGGGTGTTCAGACATGCATCTAGAGCACCTAAACTCATAATACCAACAAGTTTACAGCAAGAGAGTTGCAATGCAGAACACCTGTCTTGCAGTTTATTGATGTTATACATTTAGCCATGCCACATTAACCTTACCAGGAAAGACCACATTAAGCCCTAGACAACCATAAAACTGATTTTTAGGTGAATTTTGATATATTGAAAATAGAGATATTTCAGTCACCAGAGCGTATCTAAATTAGTAAGTCCTGACATTTTTGTAATGGAGTTCGAACGTCTAAGAGTCTATTTTTCTTTTCCCTTGGTTGGGATTACAAGAAACTTTCCGTTTCCCAGAACACACGTCGCTTCATGGCAAGGTGGTAAATAAAGGACTGTTAAGCTAGAAAAGGATCTTTAGCCTCAGGAGAAAATACAAAAAAAGCCAGATGAATATAAATACGAGAATTCATGTTTATGCAATAATACAAAACATTGAAACAATTATAACCTCAAGGGAAAAAGAAAAAAAAAAGGCAAATATGTATAGGCACAAGGATTCATATTTCTACTCGAAACCACAAAACTGATTAACAGCTATTGCATTGTAATTGCATCTTATAGATCATACTCCTCATGAAGTTTGTGGAATTTTGAAGCTCTTTGTTACTCTTGCATCTGTGAAGCCAAATGACACTTGACAGTTATACTAAGGGAGAATGGGTTTATCCGTCGTTTCATTTGAAATCAAGCCACTTTGTCAAATACAAATTAGTTTGACTTGCCTGATCTGACAGTTACAGACTTATCAAAAGTTTCCAGGTTTCTGTGATTATTCATGCCTGGCACAAAGAATTTACGGGCTACACAGGCATGTAAGATGAAAGCCGTAATCAGGTTTTTATCTTTTGTACTCAACATCGCATAATGAACTTGCAGGAATTTCAAAGCCTCACTGGGATCTGCGACCAAGTATTACATCAGATGCCTTCTTTGAAAAAAAAAAAAAAAATCCTAATCGTGCGTACTTTCTAGGAGAAGGATACATGTGCGCGTATCTATTGGTATCCCATATAAGTTCTTTAGAATGAGTACTTTAGGATCAGAACTATAAACACAAGAAAAAATAAGGCATTAAATAAGTAACGAAATGTATAGGATTAATACCTCACATTCATAACATTGGTGTAAGGCTAAAAAGAAAGGAGAAACATGGATGACATGACTTGTTGTTTATGAATGGTAGCGATTCTTCCGAATATCATGAGATCGTGAACTGTGTCAAAAGATCCTCAACCCTTACATTCTACATCATGATTTTCCATTTTCAGTTCTTGATAAGACCATTTCAAAGTAATGACCAAATATTATGCCCAACTGGCCTCCGTTTCTACTGAAGAACCAAAAGGAATTACTAAGTAAATGACTGCAAACAGATGGAACCCCATTTAAACAGCACATCAAAGAAAAAAAAAAACAATAGCAAATTACAAATAATTTACAGCAAACGTCTCCTGAGGATAATCAACATACCCCATGCAACAGTACATTCTTCGCTCGTTGCGCTCGCTTGATTGGCTTGGCACTCAATGCCTGTTCCAGAGCTAGTAATGAGCAACAGTATAACCCAATGCAACAATACAATCACAATCCTTCAACTAAGCCCAATAATACCGAGATAAAAAAAAAACAGTTTCCAGAATATAGAAAGCTTTCATCTCAAAACTTCAGCCAATAGGCCTAGAAGATAACGCGAAGAGCAGCCGCACAAGAATGCCTGACAAAAAGACAGCAAGGTAAAATAAAGATATAAAAGTCAGGGGCGAACTCACAGAGATCCATGATATGGTTCCGGCATATCGCACAATTATCGACGACAATATCTACAATGATTCAGCAAAAGGATTTAGCGCAAGAACAATCACGGAAAGGAAAATAAACAAAGAGGAAATTCTGGAATCTCAGAGATAAATGATCACCAACAAATAAAAGCAAAGGCACAAGACAATTAACCCTAGTCAATCTCAACCTCCGCACAACCAGAAGCAAGAGAAAATGGAATAAGCAAAAGAAAAGCGCCAGACCAAGACTCGAATCAACTAGGGTTTCGTACAAAACAAGATAGTGAGAAAGGGATTCACCCCAAGCCCAGAGGGAGACGGCGTTCCACTTCTTGATCTCGAAGCGCTTGGGCTTCTTGGTGCAGGCGCTCGAAGACGAGCCCTCCCCCGCCGGCACCATGTTCACGTCCATGTCCACCGCAGACGCCATATTTCGACACGCGCTTTCCCTCTTCTACTTCTTCTTCCCTCCGGGGCCTGTGCGAATGAGCGAAGCCCACAATCTCAGAGGGATTTCCGATTTTCCTTCTTTTCTCTCTTCCCCCTTTCTTCGGTCGTCGGAAGCGCGGCAAATGAAGTAGCAACGCGAGATGTCTTCAGGTGTCGACATATCCAAACAGGTCATTTGCACTGTGCACACCCATGTGCACGCAAACGAAAATATCCAATCAAGTCAAAACAGATAATTAAAAATCAATTAAATGAATCACACACAAAAAATTAAAAGTTCAAGATATAAATTTATCTATAAAAATTCTGGAATTTGAGATTCATCGGAATAAAAAAATGAAACAGTAACAAAAAATATTATTACTATTGATATAACTATAACTACTTTACTCATTATAACTAGTTTATTTATAAGCAGTAGTATAAAAAGAAATAGTAGTATAGATCATACTATTAGTAATATAGATCATATTATAGGATTACATGATATTGTAATAATCATTGATCAGCAATAAGAATATACGGTCTTTCAAGAATAAATGTACGTTATTATGAATTCCTTAGGGGTACCTCGTGACATCTTAATACGAACTCTGTCTTGTAACTTCATCCACAATGCTTATCGCCTCACCATCATGGTTCAATCATGAAAAGAGGTCTACTACCTTTTTTCCATATACAAATAACCTTTTGAAATAGCTGAAGCTAACTTGAGTAAGCCAGAAGGCAAGAGACAAGTAATTGAGGCAAATTTAGCTCTCGTCTCAATGCTATTTCGTGCTAGCTGATCTATCGAAATTTTTACTACTCGATAGTGATCATAAATCTCATGATAAGTGCCCAAAGATTCATATTGAACTTCGATGGGAACTTCTCTATTTATTGAGGCTTCTTCTTTGACCGATAGGTACTCTAACTGGTATTCTTGCGGTTTAATTGGCGTTTTCTTCTACGGATCATATTCAGAATTGGGATCATCCCTGTAATAATAGGATGAAACGTGCTGGTAGACATGAAAGAGTAAGAAACGACCTTTTTTCTTTCTTCATTTTCTAAAAGGTTTATATGAAATGAATCGTATCGCAGGAACACCCTTTTTGGGTCAAGTGCTAATGATTGAGTGAATTTACATTTTTCAGT
>JAANDH010000354.1:200024-264746 GCA_011799765.1 Nymphaea thermarum
TATATATATATATATATATATATATATATATATATATATATATATATATATATATATATATATATATATATATAAAGTGCATTGGCGATTCAAATATCCCAGCCATTTAATAAAGGTCATTCATCAAAAAACAAATTGATCGTTAAAAAGACATGAACTAATATTATTATCTTTTTGTCATCCTTCTTTTTTTAACTGTCTATCATCCCCTGCTGATCTTCACTCCCCTGCGCATCTTTACTTTCCAAAGACACCATTCATGATTCTGGTTCATGGTTTTGATGGCGTCCTTCTTGATGACTCCACAATGACTTCAGGGTGTGTCATGATTTCAATAGTGACGCAGGAATAAAAACAAGAGAGATCCAGTTTCAGAGATTTGTTTTATTATTGTTTTCTTTTACTCGGATCCAGATCTAGAGATCTATATAAAGGTGTCAATGGCACATTTTGTAATCAATCTGGAATTTGATGAAACCCTAATTATTTGTTGGCATTTTATAAAATAATGAACGTTTTAAACCTTTTTCTTTTTATTGGCAATCCTTTTTCACCTTTTTATTTTTATATTTTAATGAGGACATTTTGTTCATTGCATATCTCTATGCATGAAAAAAATCATGCAGGGGTGTGCACATATCTACATTCACAAGGGAGTGTGCGAATATCATTATGCGTGATTAAAACGGCGAGGTTTTTTTCTTGTATTTTTCAGCAAAGCTTTGTTTTAGCATGAAACCTGTTATCAATGTACTTCCAAATACCAGTGGCTGCCTCACAAAGGAATATTATCTTTAGATTCAAAATTGCATTGGATAAATGGTTGGCGCCCTTGCCTTTAGTCCAACCATAATCTAGCCCTGCCCCCAGGGGCGGAGGGGGCCCGTCTAGGCCATGGCCCCACCCAGATCCAGAAGTTGGACTGTCCTGGCTCCGCCACTGCCTGCCCCCACTCGAGGACGTTGCTAGGAATTTTTTTTGTTGCAGGAGCCAAACTTTTAAAGGGGTCAAAATAAAAATTTTCAACTTTTATATATATATATTAAACTATAATTGTTTAGATTTACATATAAATTTTTAAAGTTTTTAAAATCTAAGAGGGCCGAGGGGCCAAGGCCCTTGCCGGGCCCGCTTCCCTCCACCCCCTACCCCTAGCTTAAACATGCCAAGAAATTTTGTCTAATGTAAGTTTCCAAGCTCTAAAGCAAAATATTAGTCCAAAAGTAGGAATTTCTCACACTCACCTACAAGTGCATAATTACACTTATACTTTATATATATACATACATATGCGCACATGAAAACTGTGAGTAACCAAACCATAATAGAATTAATGGGAATTCTCTGGGCCATTTATTTAAAGGCAATTATATAAAATAAATTAAGTTATGAAAACAGAATCTAAGATACTGAAATACTCTTTAAAGGAGGTTAGGAATTTTGATTAAGGAAAAGTCATTCGGGCATGCGTGTATATGAAAGAGAGGGAAACAAATTAGTTTACTTAATTGAGACTATTTGCCGTAATTGAAATGTACTTTATTATCTTGAAAAAATACATTGTCTTTTGTATTTTCAATTAATATCCACCATTTTATCTCCTTAGAATCAATGACCCAAATAGTTCTTATTAAGACTCTTATTAGAAAATACGTTTTTTTTTTTTTTGAAAAAAAAAACATGTATAATATGCGAAAAAGAAGTTAGTCGTATAAAATGGTAATTAAACACAACCTTTTTAAAATACGCCAAAAAAAATGCGTATCATATGTGTTTTTTTGCCTTTTTCGTATTTCTTATTAATTTTTATTTTTTTATATTTTTATGATTTATTAAATGTTTTAAATTTTTTAAAAACTTACCGGAGACATACCACTCTACCATAAGACAAAAAAAGACATTTGGGAGTCGACACAAGATATCGGACAGATCCCTTGTGTGAGGGATGAATAACGGGGAACAGGCGGAACACGAAATGCGGAGAGCGCCGGAAGGAATATTTTCCGGCTTCAGATTTTGTCCTTTCGAACACAAAAAAACAATTCAGGTCGCTTGAAAAGCCAAGCCACCATTTATCTCCACACTACATATCAAACGACCGTTCGGCCCCACTATTTAGAGAGAGTTCAACAATTTGGGTGTTCGGTCGCCCTCCGGTCCTCCGTTCTCTTCTTGTTTGTTCCTTTGGAGGATGGGTCCCCTGAAGATTTTCATGGCAAAAGAACAGATCTGGTGGGAACGTGTTGTTTGGATGAATGAGAATGCAACATTGGAGCTCATTAATAGTAAGTAAGAGATTTTACTCAATGTTTTGAAACGAGGGTGCTGAACATGCAACACTTATGGAATATATTATAGTTTAGAAGCAAGGTTGTAATATGCAATACATAGTCGTTTGCTAGCCGAAAATTTTTAATGTTTACCTAAAAGAAACCGCCTTTAATGTAAAACCCTCCAAAACGATACCCTTTTGGACTCCAAGGTTTTTCATTGCTTCGAGGCTTGGGTGGACATATGGTACATTTTTCAACTTGGTCTCACGCTTGCCACTATTTGCTATGTAAAATGATAATATAACTGAACGTGACAACAATAAGGGGATTTAAAATTCAAACTTCTTGCGCAACACCTCAAAAATTTAGTCATGTATTAAAAATTGTGAAAGATCTTTAAGAACTTATAAAGAAGGTTATTAAAGAGATAGTTGTCCTGATTCATAGTTTTTTTTTTTTGTTGGAGCCAAAATTGTTAGGAAGCAGGTTGGGATCCGCCGAACAAGGGGTCTGAGCCCAGGAATGGGTTGGATTGTTATAGTGGTATCAGAGCCGGTTGAACACTTGGACTTAGGGTCTCATACGTGCATAAGATTGTAACACTTCAAAAATTTAGTCTCGGTTCCTAGCCTTTCTGGGGTTAGAACCAAAACTGCTATAGGGCAAGTTAGAATCTGCGGAACAAAGAGCCCAGCTCAGAAAACTCAAACTTGAAGCCATGTTGCCAATATGGCTATGAAACAGCCCATATGAGCTGATACACGCTGTATCGGCCCACTGCCAAACAATACAAACGATATCTAAAAATTTCTTATTTCTTTCTTGATGCTTTAATTATCTTTTAAAAAGTTTTCTATTATTTTAAAATAGAAGGAAGAAATCGCTCAACATGGCAGATTCATCTAAGCCGATACGGCCCGATTCATGGGATCCGTCCACAATATGAGTTCACAATGATCTGTTGTTAGTAGGACCGGTGGTTGGACACATGACAGGAACCCATGGAGATGGGTAACTTTTCACAAGGAATTGGAAGTTAGGGATGTAAAAGGATCAATTCATTCACTTACCAATCTGATTCTGAATAACTTTAAATGGATCTGATGAGGAAATCCACATCCAATTACTGTTTGGATTTAGATTTAACATGCAGTTCGTAACTGAATCTAATTAAATTTTAGTCAAATATCCAACTCAGTTAAAGATCGGACCTGATTGCACAAAATTTTGGATCTTATACTAGTCGGATGTGAACTCAGGTTAGGAAAAGGAGCTTCAACCTCCAGGAATCTGAATGCACAGATTAGTCAAATCCGATAGAGACTAGTCTCAAACCTGCTAATTCAATGTCGAATTAGGTAGAGACCAGCCTTAACCCCGATTCGAAAGGTTAAAATCTCTACCAAAAGGTAGGTGGCCATAATTTCTAAGAACAATTCTTTTTTTTTTAAATGGACTTTATCACAATAAATGCACGTCTCAGGGTTTTGTCGCAGGCGAGCACACTTTTCATTTCTACGTCAAACTTTTATGAAAGTTTTCAAGTCAAATGTAAGACCAAAAAAGCCAAATTACATATATATATATATATATATATATATATATATATATATATATATATATATATATATATATATATATATATACTCAAATCTAAGATTTGATGAGGATGATTTGGGCTGTTGATTTTAAAAAAAGATAATGATGTGGACTGAGTTGACAAAAATGAAAATCCAGTTGTATTTTCGAGAGGATAAGATACGTTCAATGAAATAAACAAATGAGTTTTGTTGATTGAAATCTTTTACATCTTTTAAATGGTACTTCGATTTCTTCAAAATATAATTTGGTTCTTACTTTTTCAATTTAATCTATGTCTACATAATTTCCATATATATATATATATATATTGAAATAAACAAATGACCTTTGTTGATTGAAATCTTTTACCTTCTTTAAAGGGTACTTCGATTTTTTCAAAAATACTTAGGTTCTTACTTTTTCAATTTAATCTCCTACATATGATATATATATATATATATATATATATATATATATATATATATATATATATATATATATATATATATATAATCAAGCAGATAATGATAGGAATCCAATCCGTCAGTGTATGGCTCCCATGGAGAAGCAGTTGGGATCCACAATTTCGCAATCAAAACGGCTGGTGAATGAATAATCGACTCAATTGACTTTTGTGGTTAGCTCGATGACGTTGAGTTAAGTCAGATGGCTCTCACGACTTCAGGAGGTCGTTCTGAAATGTATCGAAGGTGGTTGGAGTTAATGCGGAGACTGGACCTAAAATTATTCAGCAAAATAGGAATATATTCTGATTATCGGACTAATTAGGTGCTCTAGAGAGACATGCAAAAACATATTTAATGCATACTTCTTGCCGTCATCTCAGCATTTTAGGATACTAAGTGATTGTCAAGCACCAACGAGGAATCTCACTTTATTTCATTTTTTTAAGAGGCCAACTGCTCCTTTTTCTTTTACATGGATGATGGAGAAACTCCGTCTAAAATACGCCTCAAGGGGCATAGCGTAGCTGGTCGGGTTAGGGACCTGAAACAAAGCAGGTCTCTAGTTCGAATCTCGTGGGCGCTATGTTCTTGTTTCTTAAGGTGGCAGAGCGCGACATCCAAGTTGAAGGGTGTCTCATTCTATCACTAACACCGATGCAGCTCAAGACCCCGGAAGCAGGGGGAATGGGGGGCCTTCAGGCTTCACTCGAATAGTGGGATTGACCCTCTTGCTCACCCGAAACCCCCTCTAATTTTATGTGAATTGCCATAAAAATCAGTGTCAAAATCAGATACGTGAAGAACAGTTCACATGTTTCATTATCTGCGTTTGTATAAACAAATGGAAAGTGAAACCAAGAGTTGCACTGACAGAGCGTCTGGTAAAGAGGAATATGTTGTTGTTTGGGGAAACATGTTGTGATCATCAATATGGCTTTATGTGATGCTTTTAGATGGTATATTATAAAAATATGGGCATGTTTGGCTGACACTCTTGAAAGCTAGTTTGGAGGTAAAATTTTGCTTGACTTTTTTTCCTTTTAGAGTGGCCATGACGAAAGAGTTATTGATGGTGTACCTAATCGCACCCAGTCAATGAAGTCGAAGTAATAACATGAGGCTACAACAAATCTTAGACCTGGCCCAAGTAGATAGTAGAATCTAGGACCTATTCTTGGATTAGTTGAAAAGAAAATTCAGTAGATGAAGGACGGTGCCGTAGCATAATAGCAAAGTGAATATCTCCCTACACAAGGCATGCCACAGACTTCGGCAATGAGAATGTGCCCTTGAAGACCCTACTGCGCTCCTCCCAAATGCGCCACCAAGAAGAAGAGAGAGAGAGAGAGAAAAAGAACTATTTCATAAGTTTCAGTGTTAAATTGTATTCTGGAGAAACCCTGCGTGGGCGTTAAGCCCCCTTCCTTTATTAGTAAAAAATGAAGATATATACGCTCTACAGGATCACAAAAAGGGGTCCAAGAGCTCTCCGGTCCTACCCATTTTCGGAAGGAATTTGGGACCGGGACTACCAACAAAAGATGGATCAGCAGTGGCCGAGCTACTTGTTGACTAGTGTGGGCAATTGCCCACATCAGCCCAATAAAAATATTATTATAACATATCAAGATCATATTGTCATGACTCAAACATTACATGTTATGCCCACACCAAACTTATATCACCAACTCATGTGCCCTTAGCAAAAAAATGCTGGCTCTGTCTGGTGCATGCCATCCATTGTGAAAATGAAGATGCGGCAGCGACTCTTAAAGGGACCCAACCTGAACACATCTCGTGATTCCTTTATGCAGTAGTCATTTTTCTTTATGATGTATTTATATAGTGAACAAACTAGGGATGTCAAAACTTAGGGGGTGTTTGGGTGACACTTCAAACCCCAGGTTTTGGAGTGTTTGGGTGCCATCAAAACTGGGTTTAAAGAAAACCCAGTTTTGACAAAACCTGATTTTGTAAAAAGGAATGAAAAACCTGGTCCCCTTTAAGATATTCAAAAATCAGGTTTTAGATGTCACAAAAACAAACGAAACCAAGTTTCTAAAACTCGTTAAAAAACTTAGTTTTCATATAACCCAGTTTTTACAAAACTGGATTAGAGGAAGATGTCATCCAAACGCCTCCTTAGTTTTGACAAAACAACATTTTCAAAAGGGTGTGAATATTTAGCGTTCAATTCTTTACAAAAAAAGTACTTTTGGTGTTGTCATTCAAATGCATAAGCCATAAACCAAGCTTTAAAAACTGATTAAGACTTGGATTTTCATAAGACTTGACATTTTATGTCATCTAAACACAACCTATAAGTTTATAGAAAGGACTAGTTACTTGAATTAGGCCGGGAGATCTAACAGGCCATTTAGTATTAATAAGAAATTGTTAATGTTTAGATTCCACCAAAAATTGGGGCAGATTTGTGGAAACCTGTAAGATAATATTCCATTAATTATCTCAAATTTTAGAGCACATTCACTAAACCGTAACAATATGCCATTGTTGCCAATATCCCTTAAAATAACAAAAATAAAAGGTCAACTTTGCATTGAAAATTATTATATTATGGTGTTTTCTTGCAAAGTATAGCAGTATTTTCCGGGCTACATGTCACATTTTTATCATATTATATTTGTTGATAGTTGCAATTCGGTCACTGTTCACCTTGAACTCTGCATAGTGTTGTTTAATATTTTTATATTGTGCGGTGGTGAGTAGTTGCTCTAAGGCTTATCCAAATGGGTCTACCAAGTCAGCCGATCCTTAGAAAAAGAAATCAGACTTAGTCACTCTGCTCTAAGCTGTGGTATCATAGTTCTTTTCAGATATGCATATGTGGTAGTCAGATCTGCTAAATAACTCTATACTTGATTTATTAAGTGGATATACATCCAATATTACAACTGAATCCAAATCTGATATTCAAATGGATTTGGATAAAAATCCGATCAGGTTATATATAAATGACGGATCTTGAATATCTGAATCCAGATTCATAAGAGTCCGAATACAAAATCCAATTAGTCAAATTCAAGAAAGCGCAGATCCAACCCGAATTAGAGCCGTTTATACTCAGTTCCGTGAACCGCCGTTTTAACCGATCCACCCTCTTCAAATAGACAGCACGGATCCATGTAAAATGAGGAAGCGACATGTAGCAAGTGGGTCCCACAGCTTCTCCTTGCTGCTTCCCTATAAAGAAAGGCTCATGTGGCCAGCGCCCTGCTCTCCCTCGGGTTTCTGAACTCTCTGGTCAACATCTCTCCGTCGCTGAGGAAAGATGGTGGGAGGTGGGGACGAGCAGCTGACGGCAGCCGGCAACCGCCGGAGACAGGAGATATTCCGGCCGATACCGCCTACGCTCTTCTACGCGAGGCGCCAATTCGCGTCGGGGTCGGGGTCGTGGAGGGTGAGGCCAAGGAGGAGGAAGGTGCAGACCCTCCGTCTCGGGGGGCGCGGCCGGAGGGGGGGCTTCTTGCTCCGGGCCTTCAGGCAGCTCCGTCTGGGGTGGCTCCGCTGCAAGGCCACGCTCTTGGTGAAGAAGCTCAAGGTCCTCTACCTCCGCCTCCTCAACGACCTGGTGGAAGCCGGCGCGCACATGGACTCTTCTCAATCCCGCTTCTTCATGGACGCTTACTTCGCTTCCCCCATGCTGCCGGTCTCCGTGCCGTCCATCCTTCCATCCGACGGCCAGGCGACTTCCTCGCCCTCATCCCGAATCTTGGGTGCCCTCAAAAGCTAGGTGCTTCATCGTTCCATCTTATTTTTCTGTTTTATTTTGTAAAATTTCGGCTTCCATTTTTTTTTTTTGCTAATCTCAAGTTTTCTTCTTCTTTTTCTTTTGTTGGTGTATTTATCTGTCATGTAAAATTAATAATGATAATTATCAAATTGTAACAAAACATGCGTGTATGTGTGTTCATTGCGTTGGTCACCGAGGTTGTCGGTGGAAGCGGTAAATGGGTGAATTTGCCCCTCACAATCTTAATGGATGATAGCGTACTGGGCGACAATGTGGTCCGACTCTTATAAAAACTCAAGTTCGAGACTCGAGTCTTGAAGTGAGTGCACTCTAGCATCTCTTAGAGCCGATGTAATGAACAATTTACCCTAAAAAAGAAGGAATTTATCCCTCACATACCATCAATTGTACGTGAAAGAAAGAGTTCATTTACTATCTCGGTTTCAATACATATGAGGGATGTAAATGTAAATGTTTCTAATCTGGGTTAAATTTCGGTCTCAATCTAAGTTATGTAGCGGAATTCAGATTGTTACTTAAACCCTATTCCAACTAATGTAACATCCGGCATTTATATGTACCAAAGTCATATCATTATGAAATTCCAGTAGAATATCGGGACTTAAGACATATGAAATTTGGATCCAGTTAAGAATCCTATTTAAATTAATTGCTTCACCAAATTCAGCTGAAAGTTTCATTGAAACACCGTAGGATAGGCCAGTAAATAAACCTTCTGAATTTCCCACATACCGTTCTAAATTAACCAATTACCAAATTGCTAACCTTTCTCTCTTTCAAAGTTGTCATGCGGCGTCCTGTGCTATCAGTATCGGTATGATTTTGCCATATATCCTCGATCTTTTGAGCAGTAAGCATCGGCCAATATGTCTGCTAAAATTCAACTAATGAACATTGTAAAATATTTAGTCAAGATGATTTTATATATATATATATATATATATATATATATATATATATATATATATATATATATATATATATATATATATCACTCATCATTCCTATAAAAAATACAAACATTTAGAAATAGATTGTAAAAGTTCCGCATGTACGAGCTCCTTCTAATGGAAAAATCAAATTCAATGAGGATTTGGTTCATCTTTCAGGTATCCTTCTATGTATCACTAACATTTACGGGATCAATGCACAATTTTTTCTTGACTCAATAAAAAATACTTTAAATGGATACACTTACAATGACGAAATGAAGGAAAATGATACTAATGAAACGAATCCCAATATAATTCCCTTCATTTTGACTGTCAAATCTCTGGGTTGCGAACAGTGATTGGATTGATGATGCAGAAAGAGAATTCTTAGTTCAGTTCTCTAAGAGGATCCCAATCCGGATTGCCATCTTTTTAAATGTCATATTTTATACATAATACATGTTAAAATTCTTAAGAATGGGTCTTCAAGGACAACAAAATCTTTGACTATGCTTTTGAAACAGATTTAACAAATTTTCCTTCTACATCTTTTAATTAATCACCATATCTTTCTCTTTCTCGTTCTCTCATGCGACGACAGGGAATAGATGGCCAACACAACGTACAAATTCACCAACCAAATGATTTTAAACAATTCGGTTTTTGGCCTTGGTGCAAAATTATTGAGTCCGTGAATGGAAATTGAAAAATGCAAAACCGAACTTGATTGGAATTTCATTTAGATAACTTGGGCATCTGCGTTAGAAGAATAATTATTGGAGCAGGGAGCCAAAAATTATTGAACAAGAGAACACAATGCAGAAAACAAGCAATCCCTTTCAGTTGGTGACTTTTGGCTGGAAATGCCAACAGCAAAATGCATCTCCGGCTATCCCGGCCCCACATCAATTATAGAGAGAGAGAATGGCCGGGCTCGGACTGCTCCGCCTTGTGCAAACTGCATGCCCTAGCAGGAATCGCAAGGAGGAGCTATGATACCTCGAAAAGGCCGAAGCCCTTTCTCTTTTTATTATGTCCCGTAGCTTTAAGACTGTTTCGGGACTTGGGTGGAGGACACTACATCTATCAACTAGAGTTCGGCACATTCACCATTTGCCGTCCAAAAAAGTACTATCCAAAGGAATCAAACTGACAAGCAGCGGTCCACCAGACTGACCTGCAATCCGGGATGAAAAGTTTTCAAGAAGGTTTTGAATTTTCTTTCACAGGGACCGAATATACTTTTTTCAAAATTTTAGGGCCACAATCAAATCTTTGAAAATGTTGACTATAATTGAATATCTGATCGGAGCAGATCGATCAATTATGCACATATCTGCTCCTATCAAATATTCACATATGGGTCTTATAATATAGCTTGAGTAGGTTTCGGATGTTTTATTAGAGAGATTTTTGTCGTTCTTTAAAATCGGATTAGGTGGGGATCAACGTCCAATCCGACGTAAGGTGTAAATTGGACATCTCATTCGGATCAGATCTAGTTGTATTGCCATATCAGTTAATCTAATACGATACCATCTGATTCTGAATGAAATTCAGATCGATGATTCTCAGATGTTTAGATTTTTTTTTGTACATATAAGATCGTTATCCTTACTTTAAACATTAATTTCCTTCAAATGGAGTTGATTAATTAACCTAATTAAACACCAATAGTGCAACGATGGATACATTAATAAATTAAAGAAGGGTTAAATTGAGAACCTGAATCTTGCGTTCATTTTTATGGACTGGTGTGGGCAATGGACCGCATCAGCCTACACTTGCCTCCACTACTGGTTGCATGTTTTCCTTATTAAACACACGCCAGGAGCTGAAGGGCCAAGAGGGCCGCTCGCTGAGACAAATAGGGTTAGAGGCCCGACGTGGAAAAGGATTATCCTTAGTGTTGACATGACTCGAGAAGGAACATGTGCCCTGGTAGACAACACAACTTGGAAATTTGTGACTTAGTGGTCGTCGGAGATGTTCCGAATCTTACTAAGTAAAAGTGCAAAAGAGTGACAGAATAGTGGGAAGATGCTAAGGTGAGACTAGAGGCAGAACGCCCGATAGGCAGGTAGCCGCGACGTGACGGGTGCGTTAGTTAGACAGATTTGGGCTCAATTGAAGAAAAATAAAGGGAACCTCTTTGGCAGCAATTGAGCATGTCATACAATACTCATTCTCGGGATGAAGAGTGGGGGGGGGGGGGGGGGGCGTAACCCCACCCGTTCCCCAGCCCCTATGTTTGCTTCAGGACCTGTCAAGATATACGATGCATCTGTTAATTAAAGTGTTCCACTTACTCCCTTTGCAGTCACAATCTCTTAATTCACACAAATAATATTAAAGGATTAAGATGGTTAGAGACTTTACATCTTTGTTTGGTTTTCCTCCTGCTTGCTTACCAACCATACTGGGAGTTCAACATTTCATACCTAGATCTCTTGGCACAATCTTCACCTTACTGAGCTAAATAATTAAAATAATATAGTACAGAGGGCCGCCAAAGAGACGAAATGAACCACTCTTGAGTTAGGTTTACCATATGACAAGTCTGATTGGGTGAGCTAAGCACATGCACAAGCTACTGTGTCCTTACACGATGTTCTTAAAATCAGTTTTTGAACCAAATGAACGGTTTTCTTAAAAAGATAAGAGAAGATCGACTCAATTGAGTTTGAAAGGAATTAGAATCATTACAAGATAAAGTCCTCCAGTTTACGCACTTAGGGGTGTTCAAGAAGAAGCAACTCGGGCTCGACTTGAACTCGCTTGAGTAAAGCGAGATAAATCAAGTTCGAGTTAATGAATGAACTAGCACAGACATACGAGTGGAGCTCGAGATAGGCAGACTCAATTCAGTCAAGCTTCCTTTTGCCTGGCAGAAGTTAGGCTAAGGGTTCGAGTCTCATCCTCTTGCTTCATTATTTTTTGTAAATGGCTCATTCAAGATCGAGCCGAGCCAACTGTCGTCTCATCTCAAGCTTAATTGGTCCGAGCCGTGCCGAGCTGGCCCAGCTCCGGTCGAGCTTGGCTCGTGAGCACCCCTAGGTGTAAGCACCTATTCTCTTGAATGGAGGGTTGCATGGTACATTTGTTGTCCATTTGAAACAAAAGATTTAGCTGACAAGAATCGATTTTAACATCGGCCGTTTATATGCGGATTCATTTGCAATTGGTGGTCTATTAAGGACTCTAAGGTTGATTATTTGACTCAACAAAACTTGGTTAACCCAACAAAGTGTTGAAACACAAGAAATTTTGCAAATTTTAGTGAATTGAGAAATTAAAAAAGCTAAGCTCACTATGCCTGGACATTGGAGAATTGAAAGTTCTCTTTTAAGTGATGAGTTTCCTGGAGGATCAAGAACCATTAAATTGGTTTGTTGGTTATCGATAATTGAGCCCATTTGTGGGGAAGAGCAAAATTTTGGCTCTCTCTCTCTCTCACACACTCTTTGTGCAACAACTCTTCCTATTTCATAGAAAAGGACCCGAATGAATCTAACCTGGGTTTGGGTTCACAAATCCCAAGTTTGTCTATGAACAGCTGATCTAATTGTACTAATGTGTATAATTGATTTTTTTTTTTTTTTTTTGGTGTAATACTGATTGATAAGACCTCATTGGTAAGTGCTACAAGTCTCGTGCAGTGGAGCCCTATGGATCTGAATCCATTAGTATGGAACATTTTTTTTCCAAGCGAAACCCCCTAGTATACGGAAGAATGAAAAGTGTGTTCATTGTTGTGGAATAAGATATCTTAATGCATGTATGTGATTTATTTGGAGTTATTAGAGTGAGATCCACTTATTAGGGAGTGCAAGTCAAAGCAATAACAAGAATATTTCTAGTTAAACAACTAATAGGCCGAAGGATAAGTAGTTCGACTCATTCACATACAGATCATGAATTTTTAGAATTCATATTCGGCAAGAAGGCATTGCTTTTACTAATTCCAATGGAAGGGTGATCTCAAATTGGTCCATTTTCGGCATCATATCCATAGTTAGCACATTCCACATAGTTAGCATCTCAGAATCATGGTAGAGAGAGAGAGAGAGAGAGAGAGAGAGAGAGAGAGAGAGAGAGAGCTTAGCCTTTTAACAAAATATTGTTCTAAAAGTTTTATGAAAACTAGAAATCTGGAGAGATATCTACAATTAATTCCTTAAATTTGGATCTCTAATCCAAGCATCCTCCCCACCGGACTACAGCTGAATGCAATATGTTCTTCCCTTCTAATGGGATACTCAAGCCCTGGATTTCGCATCCCACATCCATTTGAGGGGAAGCCAGATCCAAGTTTCAATTTGGATTTGACCGATAGCAAAGTTCACATTATCATGCTCTATTCGATGTGAACAACTTGCTATGATCCAAAACATACAGTCTAACTGCTTGGACTTAAAAAAAGGGGCCTTAAAACTAAGGAAATGTGACATCATTTTTGGCACAATTGCAGAATGATGAAGGTTGACAGTGAGTCCCAACACGTAGGTTCGATGCCCGAGGAGCCCGGGCGCGGGTCTAGTGGCGGCAAGGAAGTTGCCCATATGGGCTTGTAAGTTCTAAAACGAAAATGGACTTGGGTGGTTCCAGTCATATGAGCGCTATGTCCCCACTAGGCTTAGGTGTGATTTAGCGTGCTTAGCGAGAAATTGAATTTAAATAAAATATTCTCTGAATCATATCCTTCTATTTTAGATATTCACATATTTAAATTCAAATAAGAATAAAGAAAAGCCTTATGAGAATCCTAATCCGAAAGATGCAATTACAAATTGAATCCTACCATAATCCTATTTTTATATTCATATCCGAATCCCAACAAGGATTTTGAACCGAATTTTCAAAATACAAGAACATTGGATATAAGATAAGTGTTTCCGAATATGAACAAATGTCACTTCTTAAATTTGAATGAGACCAGATTTCTTAATCAAATATTAGTTTTTATTCATATTCGATTTTTTTTAGAATGGTTAATCCCTAATTTAAATAGGATATATTGATATCCCCGTTAGCGGATTTTTTTTTTTTTGGGGACACTCATTCAATACCTTTAATTTCTTTGAGGTACTTATAAGTCTAACAATCATATATATAAAAAAATTGACACATATATTAAACTACCTTTGTGAGGCTGGTATGGGCAACCGCCCACACCTGCCAGGCTCCACCACTGGATATCCCTAATTCACACCAGGGCTCCTCTCCTTTCCTTCTCTCCTTCAAGCATCTACTCAAAGAGCCAACAAAATCTATCATTCGGAAAGAAGAAAGCAAGGCCCCCTAAATGCCAACGAAGAAGTTGCGTAACAATCTACAGATACTCGTTTCATGCATCATCCCGAGAGGAAAGATGGTCTCAAATTCTCAGTTACCTACAGCGACATAGAACAAGTCCTTTCAAGAAAAGTAGAAGCCGACGTGCTCAGGCTCATCTTCAGAAAGGAAAAAGAAAGAAGGATCAATTTACGATTCGTGTCTACGATTAACAAGGAAAGTGCCACGGCAAGGTCGAAAATCAATGCACGCCATGGATATCATTTCCAGAAAAATGTGAACGTGCCATGAGAGTTCTTGCTTCCCTGACAAAAGGTTTAACAGACTTTATAAATATAGAAGAAACGGACCTACAGTTATGTAGACCAACGCTGCCATGTTTCTCGACCTAACTAGTTTCTGTATAGATTGCATGAGATCTCTGAAAAATATCGCATTTGTTTGGTTTTATATCGGGCCCTTGACATGACGTGCAACAGTATGGAGACATCACCCTTTTGGTGGTCGCAATACTTGCGGAACTGGCTAAAGAAGCGAACTCTTTTGAGTTGCCGCAGTCTATAGTTTTTACATTCTTTTATACAGCGTCTATGTTAAGATAGGCATGGAGACGCCGACGTCTAATCTACTTTCGACTTGAGCATCTTCAATCTATTGTCAAGCACATGAACTGTTGAGGAACTCTGACTCAGCCCAGGACCCACGAAGCGACTGGAATTGGCGGGGATTTTAGGACCTCTTTTCCGAGCAGTGTGTTGTTAATCTCTTACTTACCTGTAATTGTTGAGGAACTTTCATATATATGATGGAAAACTGTGAGTTTCTGCTCCCACTTTCTACTTTCTAAGGCAAAAAGAAGGCCTTTTTTGTAAACGTTTGATGAAGGTCACTCTTTGCAGCATGGGCTATACGTTGGGCCCTTTAGAAATGATGAAACTATCTTCAGAGCTTTTAACTTTGAGAGATTGTTTGGCAACGACAACATTTCATTACTGTTCCAGGTATCCACCTTAAAGTGTAGGGCAGACTCATAGATTACTTGTAATAATGTTTTATGAATCTATCTCAATTTTTGAGGCATGTTCATGATGGAACAGCAATAAGTTGTTATTATTGCTAAACTGCACTGCGTTTATTTTTATATACTTGTTAACCTGAAAAAATAAAAAAAAAAAATGTCTATCACTAAATTACATTCCTACATTGTAAATAATGTGTTGCATTGATAAAATTTCAACTTAGGTCTGGATTTGAGGGTTATTAGAAAAAAGTGTATAGAACCCAACACAGGACTCTGTGTTAGGTCCCCTGTTTGAGTCCCAAGCATGCATAGCTTCTTCCCACTGTTTGGTACATTTTGTTTTGCTTTCCCGTCTTTTTTTCTTTTTGGTTGTCAACGAAAGGTTAGGAAGGATCCATCCTCCACATGGTTGCATGCGAACTTCACGTACGGCTGCTAAAATGAGTTGGAACAAAACAGCACACCGCTTCTCTAAGTGCTTTGAACTCACTGCTTCATCATTGTTTGAGATGATTCCCAGCCCATTACGGAAATGGCATTCTATCGGATGTAGATTTGGATATGCATAAATATTCTAACAGAATCAGATCCAGTAAATATGTAATATACCTTTTGAAAGTCAGCCAGATTCAGTTAAGATTGAGATTCGGATTTGAATGTGAATTCAAATATTAGATTTAGATCGGACTTGGATTGTAAAATCAGATTTCAGATTAGGATTCAAATATACATCTTTTTGTTTTGATTCAAATCCGAATTCCCATCCAAATATGTAAACATCCGAAAAAGTAGATATGTTTAATAGTACATCAGATTTGAATATGATTTATTAACATCCCTATTTATGTCCCATAAAGTATATGTACTCATTGGTCAATTTTCAACTGCATAGTTGGCAAACCCCCAGTGGATCAACCTGGGTGTATTTCACTTCCTATATATTATTCCTGTACTTTGGCACATTTTAGTGGGGATTGAATCACCTCAGCCGGTTCGCTTGGTCACTATCTAGGACGAGGGACCCTAATGGCCCTCAAATGGTTGAGAATTGCTCCAAAACCTCTCTCTCCCCAAGGGGCTCAAGGTAGCTGGTCTAGTTGATGCTTATGCTTAAATAGAAGGTTTATCGTTAATTCAGTTCTCATAAGTATTCGGCTTTTGGGACTACAAAGTCATAGTCTCTCTCTCGTCTCTAATGACCTATTAAGGTTTGGGGTCTACCCTTTCCAAACAACCAAGCTTTTGCCTGTCACTGGACTCACCCTTTCACCCGCCCACAAAAGACTCCCCATTTGGTTGTATAATGGCATGATGCATGTGTTTTCTGTAAACCAAATTAAATTTTTATGGGTTTGCTTGCTTCTGCAAAAAGTGGGCAGTCTAGGAACCTGATCTCTTACAACTTCCATTAGTAAGACTCGCGAATATGTTATGTAATTTTTTTCTGCCCTTTCAATTGGTCACATAAACCCACTGATTCTATATGTAAGTGCATGTTTGATGCTCCTAACTGTTAGATGCCACTCTTGAAAGTAGTGCTTTTTTTGTTTGACCAAGATTCTGTACGGGGTTTTGGGTATTTTTTAGGCAGTGGGTTGTTAACCTTGATAACACACCAGCTCACTCTAGAAAATCAGGTGCAGATTTAACTAATCTTAACAGAAAATCAGGCGCAATTAATATGGTAGTCAATCAAACCAGCCAAGAGACAAAAATGCATGCTCCAGCAACGCATCACCATTCCAGACAATCAAGAGCAACCAATATGAAAACAAAGCAAGTTAGACAACAAAAGCGCATCTCGATAATGTTGACAGATTTCAGGACGTTGGTTTCTTCTGTTCAAAACCAAAAGAGGAGGACGTTGGTTTCTTCTGTTCAAAACCAAAAGAGAAATTCAAGGAAACAATTGTACGCCCATGGAAATTGATTCAAATTTTGAATCGACATAAGTGTATAAAAACGTGATTAAGGAAACCAGATCATCATGAAATTGATGATTGAGTCATGGAGTAGGAAATTTTCTTTTGTCGAACCACTTTAATTTCTTTGTGCATCACCTTCATCTTCTCTTTCCTTTTCATGGTACCAGAGATTTGACGCTTAATCAGCAGATTGTTGATCCTGGTAGCTGCGAACTTCGTCCTCATGGCAACATCAGCAATATCTTCAACAACTAAGTACCCATATCCCTCAAATGTTAACGTGGGCAACTTCGTTTCAATCAAATTGTCCCACAAGAACTTGTTGTGGAAAACACAAATTCTTGGTCTCATATAGAACCAAGATTTGTTGGGGTTTATTGATGGGTCGATCTTCACACCATCTTCTACTATTGAATCTAATGAAAATGGAGAAGTCCTGAGATGACCAAATCCTGATTTTTTGGCCTAGAAAAAATTAAATTGTCTTCTAAGAGGTTGGCTCACTAGGTCTCTCACATAAGAAGTTCTAGGCTATGTGTTTGAATTTTCTTTAAATTTCTTTGCTATTAAGGACAAGGAGACCAAAGAAGTGATTGCAATGGGGTCCAGAAAAGGCAATTTGTATGCTCCCAAGCCGAAACAAAAGAGTGTGTTCTTTTCAACACGTTTTGGAGTAGCTCATTTGAAGTGGGGCATGCACGAATTGAACATCCAAATCATGAAGTATTAGAAGTTATGATTGCAAATGAGTTGATTACAATGACAAAAATTTGCCAAAATCTTTTACTTGTGCTAGTTGTCAGATGGGGAAGGCGTGCTGACTTCCATTTCTTTCTATTGATGATGACTATGTGTCTTTATTTGCTAAAGTGAATTGTGACTTATGGGGACCGGCTCTTGTTGCATCATGTCGAGACCTCAAATATTATGTTTTATTTGTAGATCAATTCTTTAGATATTCATGGATTTATCTTTTAAAATGAAAATATGAGTTTTTTTGTCAAATTTCTTGAATTCCACAAAACAATTCAAACTCAATTTGATGCAAAGCTCAAAGTTTTTTCAAAGTGATGAAGGAGGAGAGTTTAATAGCTTAGTTTTCATGGACTACTTAAAAGAGAATGACATCAAACATCAAAAATTATGTCCAAAGACGCCAAAGCAAAATGGTATGGTGGAAGGAAAACATAGATCTGTTAAAGAATTAGGTCTTATTATGTTGTTTCATAGCCATCTTCCAGCTCAATATCGGGTCGAGGCTTTCTCTACTCCAGTATGGCTTATCAACCTACTTCCATCGCATGTCTTATACATGCAAAGCCCGTATGAGTTGCTTTTCAAGAAAACAACATATTATTCATTTCTTCGCACTTTTGAATCTAGATGTTATCCCTACATGAGAGGATATACAAATCATAAGTTTCAGCCCAAGTCGTTACCCAGTGTGTTTCATCGATAGAGCAACCATCATAAGGGATATAGATGCCTATATCCTCCCACTGGATGTGTATATATTTCCTATCATGTTGTATATGACAAATCCAATTTTTCCTACCAAACTACCATGCCAACTCCTAGGACCATAACATCTAATGCTGATTTTATATCATTTTCAGAATCATGTCAAGCAATGAACCTCATCGTGAATCTCAATGTCTAGCCCAAATGCATAATTCCAAAGAACCTTCTTCCTTGCCACCTATATCAATATAAGCCCCTACATCACCTCTCCAACTTGAGCCACCAAGTTCACCAATAGTCCCATCGACTACTTCCTCCTCAAACCATCCTATGATTACACAATCCAAATTCAAGATTGTTAAACCTAATCCTAAGTATCTATCTACTGCCTCATCCATTCCAATTGAACCATCACATTATACCCTTACCCTCAAGCACCCAGGCTGGTATCAGGCTACGAAAGAGGAAATGGTTGCTTTACAAGATAATCATACTTGAGATCTTGTGCCTCGTACTCTAAGTATGCATGTGATAGGTAGTTGTTGGGTCTTCAAAACTAAACTGAAATGAGATGAGCAGCTTGAAAGGCTCAAGGCACGCCTTGTAGCACAAGGATATAGCTAAGTTCAAGGTATGGACTTTTTGGAAACTTTCTCATCAACGGTAAAAATTTGCTACTTTAAGGATCGTACTTAGCCTTGCCCTCGTGTTTGATTGGCCTCTAAAGCAATTAGATGTCAAAAATCTACTTCTTAATGGGTATCTACAAGAGCTCATTTATATCGAGCAACCTCCTGGATTTAAAGATCCGTCTAAGCCAGATCATGTTTGCAGATTAAATTGAGCTCTTTATGGACTAAAATAAGCACCTCGGGCATGGTATGACAGGTTTGCTCAATGCCTATATTCTATGGACTTCATTGCCAGCGTCATCGATCCATTTCTTTGTTCGTAGGCAAGAAAAATTGGTCACTATTCTATTACTATATGTTGATGATATCATTCTTACATGTAATTCGCATCCATTCATAACATTCTTTCTCATCAACGTCAGACAACAATTTACTATGAATGATCTCGGTGATCTAAATTATTTCATTCAAGTTGCACAAACTTTCGCTAGCATGTTTATGCATCGGTCTAAATATGCTCAAGAAATTATCTCTAAAGCACAAATGGTGCAATGTAAAACGGTGATTAGTGTCGGTTTCAAATCTCATGAGCTAATTGATTCTCCTTATTTCGATGCTACCACAAATCAGAGTCTTGCCGAGGCACTTGAATATCTGACCCTTACACGGCCAGATCTCTCTTATGTAGTAAATTTTGCATGTCAATTCATGCATGCCCCCAACGATGAAACATTTTCAAGTCTTGAAATGGATTATAAGATATGTTCTATGCACATCTCAATATGAGATTCAGTTTTAAAAATCCCATGATTTGACTCTTTGGGCTTATTCTATTGTAGACCGCGGGTTGTCCAGATACACGCCGATCGACATTAGGCTATTGCACATTCCTAGGTCCAAATTGTATATCCTAGAGCTCTAAGAAACAACCGACGGTTGTTCGCTCATCTTACGAGGCCAAATTTCAGTCATTGCAGGAGTTGCTATTGAAATTAAATGACTTACATTTGTTCTACAGGATCTTGGTATCTACCTCTCTAAAGCTCCTATATTATTGAGTGACAATATTTCAGCACTACATACCACTATCAAACCAATTTTTCATTCACGTATGATTACCATTTTGTTCGCGAACAAGTCGCGCTGAAAAATATGGACACTCAATTCGTCACAACAGAAGGTCAGCTTGCTGATCTTTTTACCAAACCCTTATCTCAGCAATGTCTAAACTTCCTCATTCAGTATCTTGGCTTACCTATGGTACCTTCCCATCAGTTGAGGGGAGATGATAACGCACCAACTCACTCCAAAAAATCTGGTGCAGATTCTACGGATCTTTAACTCCAGAAAATCAGGCGCAACTAATATGGTAGTCAATCAAACTAGCCAAGAGACAAAAACACATGCTCCAACAACGCATCACCATTCCAGACAATCAAGAGCAACCAATATGGAAACAAAGCAAATTATACGAGCAACAAAAATGTATCTCGATAATGTAGACAGATTTCAGGAGGATGTCGGTTTCTTGTGTTCAAAAGCAAAGGAGAAATTCAAGGAAATAAATTATACACCTATGGAAATTGATTCAAATCTTATGTGTATAAAAACATGATTAAGGAAACCACTTTATCATGAAATTGATGACTGACTCGCGGAATAGGAATTTTCTTTTCCGAACCATGTTAATTTCTTTGTGCATCATCTTCATCTTCTCTTTCCTTTTCAACCTCCTACTCACTTGATTTCTAGATGTTGTTCATTCGTTGTCTATTGTTGTTTTCTAGCTGTGCAACACCAGCAGTTTGTGCCTGATGTCCGTAAACTATGGTTGACTGTATATGCCTGATAGTTAGTATTTTAAA
Organism: Nymphaea thermarum; assembly: GCA_011799765.1. Classification (NCBI taxonomy): domain Eukaryota; kingdom Viridiplantae; phylum Streptophyta; class Magnoliopsida; order Nymphaeales; family Nymphaeaceae; genus Nymphaea; species Nymphaea thermarum. The sequence continues at coordinate 221,252 of JAANDH010000354.1, forward strand.
GCATGTTGAATTTTGTTCATCTAATTGCATAAAAAAATAATAGACAACAAAAGTTTATCACTTGACCCGGCCGAGTCACCATGACCCGATGACCCCATTGTTGGCAGATGATTCATGGGTTTACCAACTATAATCAACTGCCCATTATTTAATTGTAAAAGGCCTCTTGTTTCCCCATTTTTCTAAAACTGCGGGTCATGAATTTGGTCATAACTGGCCATGTAAATGGAGCGAATGTGTTCAATTTTTTATTATTGTTTACTCAAGACAATACACTTTTCTAATTACAAAGGTAAATGCAAGACCATTTAGCTAGACCAGATAAGAAAATCTAGATCCAGTTACCAATCGGATTGGGTTCAGTCACCTATTTCATAGCCAAAATACTGACGGGAATGCGGTAAAAATCTAACTCATTTACATATAAATCAAAGTCAAATTCAGCGAAAGCTGCATCAATCTGAAGATTCTGAACCCAAATTGCTTGTGCACCTACTATAATTTGCCCAATAAGGGCCTGAGATTTTGGGCACGTCAATTGGGAATATGGGGATCGTTCACCTTTTCTTATTTGTCCTTTACTTTGAAACTTGAAAGTGACAGACTACTTATGATAAAGGGGAAGATGTCATTGTTATTATGTGAACTTGACTAAGTGAAAGGGGTGCGATTTGGCTCCCCATTTAGTAGTTGTTAGCAATTATTTTTCCCAATATATGATGATTCGACTTTAAAGTTTTGGATTATAGCTAGAAACTGTGCTTCTAACATATTTAGTAGTTGTTAGCAATTATTTTTCCCAATATATGATGATTCGACATTAAAGTTTTGGATTATAGCTAGAAACTGTGCTTCTAACATATATTATCTTCTGTCGTCGTTGAATTTTATGCCACCTTGTCGAAACCAACTTTTTCTAGTATTTTCTTGACACAACCAACATCATGCATGCGTCATGTCTAGAAACTCAGGAATTAACTCGAGATACCTTTCTCAAGATGTAAACTAGGTTTTAGAAGCCGGACATTTTTCAAATTGCTTATTGCTGAACGTTCAAAAACTCATAAACTACTACTTACTGGACAGCACATGTATCTTATATCGTTTCCCCATTTCTTCTACTCAAAACTCACATCAACATATATGTAATATACATTGAGATTCATGAAATAATCCACAATATATAATATAAATCCGAGTCTAGATTCAAGAATCAAGGTTCTTTGCGTAGTTTTCTTCAGTGTTCTCACTTGTTAGCAAACAAAAGCAATAAAGTATTGGGATATAAATGAATTGAATATATTCAAACACCGAATCCAATTTCAATTTAAATTCGGCTTGGCTGTATCTAGTAAAGAAATCTGATCCAATTGCTAATGAGATTCAGATTCACTGTGCAGTTTGATAACCAATTACTACGAGTTCGACTTTGATATTCAACTATAAAGGCATGATGGGCGTTCCATAGCTGGTCGACTTGACGGACATATAGACAACACACCCTCGATCATTTACATGGCTACTACTTCTCTAAACTGTAAATAATGACATGCACAATACTCAAGTTGAATGATATACCATTGAACCACATAGGTCCCAAAGTAGCTTTGTAACTTAAGAACAGGAAAAAAGTAGATCAAGGATGGGTTTCCCTCACTATATTCAACCAACAATCCGACAAAATCTCACCGGCGTAGCGAGCTCTTTAAAATTTCTTTATTTTTACATTGGTAAATGTAATATTTTCTTTTATACATATAGAGGTGTACCTCGAATATATAAATGTTTCTAAACTGGTGTCCTTCGGACTAATTTTTCTCGCTCCACCACTGCTCGGATCCTATACTAGACGCAAACTGGTATGAAGCTGATCAGCTGAATTTGGTAAATGCAGAACCTGCCCCAAACCTAAACCATTTACATCCTTCTACTAGAAGACAACAGCAGAAGCAAATGGGACCCCTGCAGTCGAGGTGAAGCAACAATATGAAAGCACATGAGAAAGCGAGTTTCCTGGTAGTTATGGACAGCCTTGAGAGAGACGAGGACGGTGCGCTCGTGTTGCAGAGACGACCCGTAAACATAAGTTAAATTGTAGACTTTGGCGTTGAACTTCGCCACGGCGGCCGCTCCATTCTCACTACGTTTTGCTTTTCAAAATCAACACCCTCACGTCAAAATTCTTCAGTGGAATCGAGAAAGAAGACGTGTTCGGCTCAAGATCGGATGATCATTGGTGGCTTTGCAGTGTCTTTATATATATACATAGATATATGCTCGAGGTCGTCGTCGTCGTCTTCTTCTTTCTCAAGCAAGCTTCTTTCTAACATGTCCTTAGTAGTCGCTTCCCTGCGTATGTTTCTTCTTCTCTTGGCATTTTCTTTGCAAGTTTGAAGAAGCCTGGGTTAGGTAGAACGCTCCCATTGACCAACTAAAGCATTAACAAAAGTCGAAGCATTTCATTCGAGGAATTATATTTAAACTGCGACATTAGTTGTTAGTTGATAAATTGCCATTAGTCCGAAGATTTCTAGTCCCCTTTGTACCTTCAGTACACGACAGACCAAACTCGGTTGCTTTTCTTTGCCTGCAGTAGCTTTAGAATTTTTTTCTTCCTTTCAGCAGTTCCTTGGATGCAATTTCTGAATATGATTTTTTATATGCAAGTTGTTTGTTCTTTTATCAAATGGTCGGTTATTATATATGACGCCTACAAAATCAAATTGGAATCCGGTGTTCTCTTTACTATATTCAAATGATCAGATATTCAGAATCCCAAATTCAACTACGAATGAAGAAAAATGTATAGCATATCTAAAATGCATTTTTAAATTCACGACATGAAACAGAATTGAATCCCGGCTTTTTCTTCACATATGAATCTGACTTTCTCTCTTCCACGTACACACAGAATCTAAATCACATTATGATATGTTAATACCAACTTTGAACATGTATATATCTTGAATATAGAATATTTTTATGATATTTCGTTTAAATCTGTATTTGGTTGAGTAGCAGGATTATTCTCACTGCTCGAGCTAAAGCTAAAGTCCCTCTCCCCTTCCTCATCATCCAAGAGTTTAGAGCGGTGTCAGTACCAGAACTTGAGTATGAATATGAATTCAAATTTATCTCGGTTATTGATTCATTTAAAACCAATCTAAACGTCACTTTTTAAATCCAAATCACATGTGATTTTTGGAAACATTAAATTTTCTTTTTTATATTTGATTTTTTAAAGCATTTCTGTTAGATATCCGATTCTCTTCAGTGTATGAATTTTCGTGCGACGAAGATTCTCTTAATTCATTAAAGAATATCTTTCTATAAAAATTAAAATCCAATAAAAAGACATTTTATAAATAATTACCATTAAATATCCATGTTTTTTTTACGTATATGTTGCATGTCACCCAACTTACTCTACGCAAAGCGGCGTAAGATAGAGAAAGAGGTATGCTTTTCCTGCCGCAATGTAGAGTGGCTCTTCTGTAGAGGGTTGGCCTTACTGGTTTGAATTTTTTCTGAACTGAGATCCGCCGGCCGCTCGTTAGAGTCATGAGCGGCAGCTGGCACAGAAACACCGGCCGGCGGCCGCTCCTCCCTTTTACCAGTGCCGCTAGAATGGCGGTGACGACCTGAAGGCTCCTCTTGGTCGGTCGGGAGCGTTGCGTCCCTGTGCTTTCCATGTGAAAGCGAGAGAGTCGAAGGTAGCCGAGCCTCAGACCAGTCACCATCAGGCGTTGAAAGCTGGACGGTGCTGGAGATCGTTAAGGTGCGGGACACTCCCAGTCCCATCAGACCTTCCCATGCGCCGTCCATTTTCTCTAGAATCTCTGATCTCCCCCTAAAAAAGTCTCGTTTGGCGCGTTCTGGACTGAACCTCCCCGACATCTCCCCGAGAAACTACGGCCTTGCAAAATTCCTTGCTGCTCGAAAAGACTATACCTAAGTTTTGAATTCAAACGACGGCCGCCAGAGTTTCAACCCGAGTGCGGCCGGACTGGGCCGTGATACTGAAGTGTGAGTGCCCAGCTTGTGGCCAAGTAGCAGCTTTTACCCGGCCGCCGGCCGGGACCAACTGACCTGTCAAGGCATTATTCTTGCCGCCGGCCGGCCTGCCGATTCACCAATCTGGGTGCACACCTTTAGGCTTGCCTAACAACTAGGTTTAGGTTCGAGTTGGCTCAACGAGAACCACGTATCGTATTAGGTTGTGGACTGCATCGCTTCAAATCGCTATCCTGCATGTCGGCATTCTATCTGTCTTCAAACACAAAGATTCGGATCCAGTCGTATACCTAAAACTTACCGGCCACACGCAGAAGAAGTCCGTCCAAAACCTTGCAGTGTGCGCCAAATTTCTAGTGGGCAATTGGTGATCATGACTGACTGCGACGGCCGCCGGGAAATCTCAGTTCTATATCTCGTACCAAAAGCGATGTTCACTATGGTCGGTGCCCGATGCCTTTGTGATCAAAGGAGGCGGGCCGGGTCAAGAGAAAGCTTTATCTTTGTCAGCACACTATTGCCCAAAAGAACAAACTGTTGAGGTCCATACCATATGCACCAGTGCAGAGAACACCAAACTTTGTTTTGTGCGGCAAGAAGCCCTTGATTTCAAACAGTGAAAGTTTCCGGGAAGGAGCTCAACCTGTGGCCGCCCATGGCTATGGAGGAAACAGATCTGTGGCCGTTGCGCATACGGTTCCATAAATTTTATTTATTTACACATTGATCAGCTCCAATCATATGCTTATTTTATATATTGGCACCACTCGATCATTTTATTATGTATTCAAGGGGTCCAAAATTCCATCCTCATTGCTTGCGTAAAAAAAAATATGGAGAAATGCATGAGAATTAGACGCACTAGTGTGCAAAGAAAATTTCTTTTCTCTGCTCATTCTTGGAAACTTGGCTTCTTGACAATCGTTGTCTTCCAAAAACCCACCAATCCACCGGGAATGTTTACACATTCCAAAGAGCATTAATTCAATAACTTTATGCTTTTATATATATATATATATATATATATCAAAATAATAATATAAAACTAAACATATTTTGTGAGGCTGGTGTGGGCGAATGCGGCTCCCCCTCTGGGCCGGACTCAACCACTAAACCAAGTTCAAAAGATCAAGTACTAAATTAGTACTCAAAGTCTTTGTCTCTAGAATAACAAATCATGGTTTTTGCACTTTATTGACGACAAGAATGAAAGATATTAATAAATGTTGAGACGAATTAGGTGAAGTTTGGTACTTGTGCTAAGCAAATGGCCTCCGACAAGTTTGACATTCTTTCGGTGAGCATTACCAACTTGGCCTGTCAGAAACCAACCGACGGGGATACATGAACAATTTCAAGAAAAAACATCAGGGCTTGATTGTTCGAGATTTCATAAAAGTTAGAACCTTATGACATAACCAATCTAAAAATATTTGATACTAATGATTTTATAAAATCAGGTGTATTTTGGCAATTTCATTACTTTATAGACCTCTCATATATTAGACTATTAAATTCATAATATATATATATATATATATGTATATAATAATATATAAAACAAGTGAATTCAAGAGTTACACTTTTCTTATGTTTGTCTCCGTCCTATTGATCGGTTGAAATTTTCGCTGGTATTTTTTAAAATTTGACAGAGCAATGAACTTAGAATACTTAGTTCTATGGGTTTTTAAGAAAGAACACCCGAAATCCGACGCGTGGATTATGTTTTATGGCCATTCAATTTTTTTATAAATTTAAAACAATTTAAGATCATTGAATTTAGATCTTCAACAAATTCAATTTCAGTGTAGCATTTAAATTAATTTTTTCTTGGATTGTCTTGACTTGGGACCTTCGGCGCTCGTCCATAAAGTCAAATTTTAATAAAACCACCAAACGACTATAAATACTTGATTACTCTCTCATTTATGGATATTATGTCTGTAAGTCTAATGCACCACTCATTTTATAATTGTCTGCCTTGAATTTTCATTATTAAGCATTTAGTAAGAACAACAGTAGCCACAAAGTACGTTCATTAATTATGCGTTTTCAATATTACATTTTTTTTATATAAGATTTAATCATGCCGCCCGATTACAAAATATGCAATGAAAGTTTTGTTAAGTATTACATGTAAAAGTTAAGGCTGGGCACCGGGCCGGGCCGCCGCCGGGTACCCGGCCCGCCACGGGGGCCTTGGAAAAAGCTTGCCGTGCCGGGCCGGGCTCGGGCCCGACTCGGGAAAAATCATTAACGGGCCGGGCCCGGGCTTGGTATGCTGGCCCGGGTTAGCCCGTTAAGAATTAAAAAATATATTTTTTTAATTTTAATATCATATATTTATTACTAATAAATACTATTTTATATTTAAAAATTTATTTTATAAATTTAAAATAATATTATTTTATTATAACGGGCCGGGCCCGGGCTCGGGTTTCATATATCCGGGCCCGGCCCGGCCCGGCCCGTTAAATATTCGGGCCGGGCCCGACCCAGCGGCCCGTCGGGCCGTTCCGGCCCGAACTTTAACGGGCCGGGCCGGCCCGGCCCGGCCCGATGCCCAGCCTTAGTAAAAGTGCTTTTTGTGACAATTATTTTTTTACTTGAAAAATAAAATTCCATATGTCATTTTACAAAGCACCAATCAATTTTATTATTCGATTACCATAATTGTTTGGGCTAGTAGCTAATAGCATGCAGCCAGTCGCTGATTCACGTGTCATAGGCATACCCCAAGGGGTTGTAGCGCACTGGCATGGGGGAAGTGCTCTGTCCGCTAAGACTTTGGGTCAAGTGTCTTGGGCGTCACCTGCCCGCTCCAGACGCGCTTCAGTCTCTGGCCCGTCAAAGGGCCCGAAGCAAGCGCGAAACCGAGGGGGGAGGGTGACGAGGGGGGGCCAGTGGCCTCTCTTAGGACGGTGGAATGAACCACTCACCCTAAAAAAAAAGAGAGAAAAGTGTCATAGGCATTTTCCATGCCGAAATAGACACAGGCCCTAGGTGGGATACCATGTTTGTGGATTTTTATGTCGCTAGGTGAACGACAAAGTCTCTCAATTCGAAAATTTTTCGAATCTACGAACAAAAACACATAACATATATATATATATATATATATATATATATATATATATATATATATATGTGTGTGTGTGTGTGTGTGTGTGTGGACTTCTTTATATTTTGATTTGAAAAAATAATTTATGAGTGGCATCTTTTGAACGATCAATTGTGGGGCAATGACGCAGCTGATGAGGTAAATTATCAATGGAGTTGATTAGACAAGTAAATGTGCAGCAATATCGGCAATGACGCAACTACTGAGGTAAACAATCAATGGAGTTATTAGCCAAGTAAATGTGCAACAGTATAGGCAAGGGGCCATCGACTAACCATCGCCATTATAAAGCGTCAGTAATAAGCTTTTGTGGGTCCTCTTACGCGTTATGGCATTCAAACAAAGTTGCTACAACTATTCCACGGACATTTTGGATTGGTTTTGAATGATTTTGTGATCGGACACTAAACAATAATATGGTCAGTTTAAACTATCTTTATTCAATATGCATATATTCTGAAAGTGGGTTGTGAATGTATCATAAGGCGGTTTCATTTCCGTTGTAAATTGAAAATTTGGATTCAGATTCGAATTTGAATTTAAAGGCCATATTCCTATACAATGCATATTTGAATCTGAAAGTCAGACCAGCAACAATTTTTTTTTTATATAGGGGTGTTACAATTATTTAGTTATTTATATATGTTTTCTCTCATAAAAAATGAAAATTTTTATAATTGGACTTCTTAGCCAAAAATTTCTGGTTCCGCCGCTACTACCGTTCACATTTCAATTCAAATTCAAACAGGGAGCACATAATAAATCCATAAAGGGTACTTTTGTTTGGATTCCAATTGGTTTGTATCTTCAATCTTCTGCTTTCCCAAAATATGCTTCTCTTTTTTTTGGAAATCACAAAAACGCCTCAGGTTTCTTGGACTACTCATCTTGTGCATGCAACTTGAACTAATGTTATACTTAACATTAAGTATTTTCTTTTTAAAAAAAAAAATTGGGGTACAACCATCAATTATAATTTGTCATATGTTATGTTTTGGCATATAAAATTTAAAACAAAAAAAACAAGAAAAACTTTCTGCGGCCTTCAAACGCAAACTCGAAGGTTGCAAGGAGCAAGCTTCAAAAGTAGGAGGATGAAATCAGGTGTCGGCATTGAGAGAATTTTTTTCCTCAACTGGCGCACGAGTTAGCATAATAGTAGGAAGGATAGGTGAAACACAAACGGGCACAAGTGGCCACTTCAAGTCTTCAACCTACCCTCGAGGGCCAGGAAAGTCCTTTCTATTTTCTTATTGCTCACACAGTTCAGGGTTGCTTGAGGACCTTGGTGGATCAGTGGTACAACAGTCAACTAGAGTTTTACATTGCAGTTTATGTTTTGACCAACAAATTTTTCAAAAAAAAGAAAGTTTCCAGTTGTCAAACGAAGTTCGCAAGGTGGTAGCTTCGGAAGTAGGTGGACGAGATCAGGCGTCAGCATTTGATAACATTTTTTCCTAAACGGGCACAAGAGTAGGGAGGATGGTGGCGGCAGGCACCTGCCCCATACTTCAACTGGCTGCAGGGCAAAGAAAGCCCTGTCTCTTTTTTCTTGGTTCATGCAGTTTAGTCTATGGCTGTTTAGGACCTAGGTGGATCCGTGGTATAACCGTCAACTGAAATTTTAAATTACTGTTTATGTTTTGACGTTTATGTTTTGACCATGAAAAAAAAAAAAATCTCCCCATTTGAAACAAAACTTGCGCTTAGGAATTAGGTGGACGAGATCAGGCGTCGGCATATACAGAATTTCTTGCTGAACTGGCGCAAGAGTTAGTAGGGAAGAATGGTGGCAGAAGGCACCGGCGCCGGTGGCCACTTCAACCCGTAGACGTGGTCACGAAGCCATCGCTGTCAGAGGACGTATGACTACGTTTGCGGCGGCAGCCGCTTCCCTTCCACCCTTTCTTCCTTCTGTTAGTCGACACTGCCGCAACGTCTCCTGCTCCCTCCCACCGTCCAGGGGAAAGCTCATGCCATCTACGCCTTCCCTCTTTCCACGGCCGCTCTAAGTCATCACCCCCCTCATCGTGACATCCTTTTGAGTATTCTCTTTGAGTTTTGAATGATTTTCCTTCGCCATACGTCACAGAATCGTGGCCGCGTTCAAATGTTAAAGTTAGAATTCACGACTCTTAATTTTCATATAAAATGCTAAGATGGGATCAGAATTTTGTTGCTATTTCAAAAATATTTAAGGGGTAAGAATTTCGGTGGCAAGCAGAAAAAAATAATATATAAATCATATATTACATATATATATATATATATATATATATAACACAAAATAATTATATATAAAAATCAATAAAATATGTATTATAGTCGAGCCCATCAAGCAGGCCCGATAACTAATCGGGCCGGCTCAGTCCCTTTTTTTCCAAAACGAACTCAAACCTAGTCGGGCAGGGTACCGGGCACCCTTCGAAAACCTGAGTTGACCACAGCCTTACTTTGGGCTTCCCTCAAAATTTCAAAAATAAAAATTTTACATGTAACTTTGAAAAACTTTCAATTAGCTCCGAATGTTTGTATATTTAATGATGCGTGTGAGCCTTTCCCTGGACCATTTCATGGCTGCTGATCCATTATTCCGCGATGAGTTCTACTGGTAAGTAAAAAACTATGCTGCCCACATGGCTTGACTGCGTCAATAGTCTAAGTAGAGGATATTCTCTAGCTTGCCCATATGGCAAGTAGAAGACATCCTGAAAATTTTTAATCTCCTAATGAAAATTAGGAGTGATTTTAGAGGAATTAAAAAAGAAGTTGTCAAGTTGGTTGTGGCTTTTATCTTTTTGTTTCCTTTTTTTTTGAGTTAAAACCGAAACTGCTAGGAGGCTAGTTCGGCCGGACCAGAAAACCATGCATCGATGCACTTTTTTTTGAGTTAAAACCGAAACTGCTAGGAGACTAGTTCGGCCGAACCAAAAAACCATGCATCCATGCATCATTGTCAGGTAAATATCAACAAAAAAATAATCTTTGGGGACAGTTAAAAGGCGACACAGATGCAACACGGATGTCATTTCAAATTATTGAAAAGTAAATGCTGGGGAGGGAGTGGTTAATTTTGTCGATGAAAGCTTTATGTTGCCATCGTCCTTTGTAGGATAATTACCACATAGCTACTATCATATGCATTTGATATTTATCTTGCATTCCACCTAAGTCCGAAAGCAGCCTTTAAACTTTATGGTAGGGACAAAGGCAAAAGGGAGGAACGGCAGGGGCTATGACCCCTCCTCATATTTTTAAAAAATTAAAATTTTACTTGCAAATTTTAAAAAATTTAATATGACCGACATAAAAAATTGAAAAAATATATTTCAACCTTCATTAAAGTTTTGAAGCGATTGGGTTCTTGAGGCAAAAAAGAAATTATTTTTAGCGCCCCTGCCCGTAAGAAAATGGGGACAATTTCAACCTCTCGTCAAATTGCAAACATTTTCTAAAGCACAAATAAATAGATGCAGGTCATTTGGCTTAGTTGGCCAAAGAAATAATAAAAAAATTAATGGTCTGTGCTGTTATTTCAGAGAATTTATCCTTTATTCTTATTATTTTTAATTGGACAATTAAGGTTGGTTCTATTCTGAGTCTACATTCTTACCCCTGAGTAAAAAAAGGATAAAAGAAGAAGGGCACAATGATCAGTGGACAAATTTTTACAATTTCGACAGACTATATTTGTTGATATGCTATATAGTTACTGGTTTTCAATTAATATCGTGTGTTAACTTGGAGACTGTCAAACGCTAAATAAGTCAAGAGTTGTGTGTGTGTGTCTCTATATTATGCTTTCAGAGGGGAAAATGCTTACTAATGTCATGCCACTATGTATATGACAAACCAAATATTTGAAAATTTTAACATAAAAAGTAAAGAAACATTGAAGATTTGGTGCAGGGAACTGTCGACACCAAACACCAACCTATATGTAGCACCACTTTTTCTAAAAGGTAGCCTTATCTGCTGTTTAGGGCATCCCTCTACCCTAGATGGAGACTTTAATTTATTATGACATCTAAATTGTCGTGTATATATATATATATATATATATATGCTTGTCGACAATTTTGATACAATGGTGACTCTAATTTTTTGGAAGTCTCTCAGTCATCTAATTTGCACCCTCCAATCGAACACGAAGGACGGTTAAGAGAAAAATGTAATGAATATTTTTGTTAATCAAATATTAGTTTATATATTTTGTTTTTTATTTTTCTTTTAATCAGCTATCTATTTTAAATAGACAGTCTTGATTAGATGGTTGAGTGACTCTAGATAGCTAAAATCATCATTTATTATATATATATATATATATATATATATATATATATATATATAAAAGAGGTTTTAATTTATTATTATAGAAACGCCGACAAGATATATATATATAGAAAGAGTGAGAGTGTGACAGGAAGAATAGTCTGAATTATATTGACGTAAAATGGCGTCCCCCTACATTGCATTGTTAGACGTTTTAATTCCGAGGGAAACAGATTCTATCATACATGATGATGATGCAACTGCCCATTCTCAATTATTATTGGCACTGGAAAGAATTTCGTGTTTGTGTTCGTGATGGGCTTTTAACGGGGCCACAAATGACTGAAAGGAGTCCATCAATGACGAAAACGAAGGCACGGTGAAAATTTATTTTGCTTATAAATGTCCGCGGGAAGTACAATGACCTTGCGTGTCCGAACCCAGTCCTCATTCTGGCCCCGACCGAACCGTAAATCTTGCCTTTATCTGTGGCATCTCCAATCCAGGCCGGACCGGCTTTTAAAATATCGCATTCATTTAATATCCGCGTTAATTATTATAACGGTTTTAAAACGCATTGTGGCGTTTTTGGGGGTTAAAAATCAGATAAATTGACCGAGGAAAGCAAACAGTGCCCAGCCGACTTAGATCCCATGGGTCCCTTGCCCATCACCTTTGGAGTACCAGCTTGGACCCACTTGTGGGTCTCTACCCCCTCACCCGACGCCCCAATTTAATACCAACAGACCTAACCCAGTTGCTGGAACCAACTGAGCCCAGTGAATATGATAAGGCTTGTGGACCTGTGCGCTGTTAATGTCTAGGCTTAGGCCGCGAGGCCCACCCAGTTTCCACTTGTTTCGCAACCCTACAGACAGTGGCAGTGGCAGCGGCAGTGGCGGAGCTAAAAATTTTGGTGGGACGAGCACTCGTTCAAAAATATTTATCATTAAAGATAAAATATTAACATAAAAATAAAATATTTTGTTGATCTAATACGCGCAACTGCCAACACCAGCTTATATGTAGTTCCGCCACTGAGCCGAAACCGTGGGCTGGCTACCCAGTTTGTCTCTTGGATATGCAAACTTGAATAATTTTTCCCGAAGTTTTGAATTGATGGGCCCTTCATTGCCCTCCCGCATGTCGGCCACAATGATCCCTTTGTAAAATTTTATTGAGGAGCATACCTCTTGAGGATATGTTTGTTTATATGTTTGACGCGTGCCGGATTCTCCTTGTAGGATCAAGTGACAGCTTATCCGTGTTTGTATTGGAGTTACTAGAATGTACTTTCGTATCAAAATTAGGCAAACTGATTAAATTCAGAGCTCGACATCATATGTCAATCTCTTGACTTTTAAAGCAGAAGTTTTCATTTTTAGTTAATTTTAATATTTTTCATTCTTAAAAATAGTTTTTAAGTGCTTTCTATCGATTATAACCAATTATCTGTAAATATATATTCGTTTATAGATGAGTCCAGTGTTGTTGTATGTAGATGGTTGAAATTTAAAATTTGTTGCTAAAAGATAGTCATAGATTGAGTGTATACTTTATAAAGGTTTTGGTGAAGATTCATTTTAAATTTTGGCGATCCTACTGCATTTATAGAAATTATTTTCATATAAAACATGTTTTGAATCAAGTAATTTTTTTTTTAATGTGGATTTTTCTACTTTCAAAGTGTAAATTCTACGGCAGCCATTGATTGTTTGTTCTTCCCAAAAACACTATTAAACTCCCGAAAAACCATTAACAAAAACATATATATATATATATATATATATATATATATATATATATATATATATATATATATATATATATATATATATATATATATATATATATATATATATATATATATGACATCAGTGCTGCCGACATGGCGTCTCAGTTGCAAAGCCAATATATATATATATATATATATATATATTATGTCACTGAGTCCGTTGGGTAGGTAGATTTAGTTAATGTCTTGTTATTATTACTGTCGTATAGGTTGTGCAGGAAGGCCCTAGACCTACTGAATGTCATGGGCCAATGTTGGAAGATGCATGTATTTTTCCATATTTTTGGATGAGCAAGAGGAAATCTTACAACCAAGAATCAAATTACATCAATTAATGAAAATGCTTACATTTTTGGCAAAATAATCACATGTTTTGATCCTCAAAATCAAAACCCGCAGATAAATAAATACAGATCTTCTACCACTTCTAAGTGGACTGATTTATATAAGTAGGTCCACTGATTTGTATAAGAATGTATATAATTAGCAAGACTATTAACTTTACATTATCTAAATAATCAAGAATGGATGAAAGATCTTTTCTTTTCTTTTTTGGAACTTTAGCATGTTCTTTTTCTTTTTCTTTTGGGTATATAGAGTATTTTACGAAGAGAGTTAAGTCCCGACTACACATTAATTAAATCAATATATGAAAAGTCTTAAATAATGTAACCACAAAATATTTAAAGTTAGGCAAAGCTTGAATACATGGTATTCAAACATTTTAGCCAATTTTAGTTCCATGCTTGTTTTTGTATGGAAGATTTTTCTATGCACATCTTCATATACAAGTAGTGCTGAAAAACAATGGTAAAAAAAGTTTACCCATGCTTAAAATTCAAATTTTCATCCGTTTAAGTGGAACTTTTTTCCCAGTTCTACAGTTTCATAATAGATCAAAAGATCCTGGTGCACTAATTTTTATGTTTGTTTCTTGTTGAAATTTCTTATACAAGTTGAATTACAGTCCCACATTTACAGTAAAATGTCACTCATTCAAACAAGACGCCACTGCTTTTCAACAAATCTGCCTATATGTCAGATCAAATTACGATCGTTTATATTATTTGAGAATTGTTCGACAAATGAAACACTGCAACCTTCTCCGAAACTTGAGTTAGATTCATGGACACCAAGTTTTAGTGAAACACACTCACAGGGTGTTAGACATCCAGTCAGTCATGTCTCATTTTCACCCAACTTTACAGTCGGCGGTCGGAAAGTTGCGGAGATCTCGGCGAGTCAGAGACAGACGATCTCAGATGTCTCCGACTGCAAAAAATTTAACTCAGAGAATTGGTCAACCGGAAAATTTGCCACAATTACAGCCTGAGGCCCTGAACTTCACCTGAATTGTCTTTTAAAGATCATATACTGCTCAACGATAAGACCCTCAGCCTTTGAAGCAGCGAAGAAAACATTCTCAAGTTTGATTATACTGTTTGGCTGTACAAAATATGTGGTTACAAGGAAAGAATTCAAATGCCAATGTAGCTCTGTTGTATTTTAAGTTTGTTTTCTTCCTTTGACAAGATGAGGTTTTCAATCAACAATTGATGCGCCTCGGTTTTACCTCACTACCTGCGTCATCGCCCCATGCACAGAAAATTCTCAAAATGAGATTGGCACCAAGTAACAAAATGACAAAGTTGAAGGCATGATCCATCAAGATTCATGTCCAGTTTTGCTTCTCAGAAGGACCATCAGCGAGTTTAACTCTTGAGATGTTGAGACTCCAAACTCAAGAGGTGCATGGTAACCATGCCATGTCTCAATTGTTTCTTGTTTCATCACAGTCGTGATTAGCACTCAAAGTAGAGAATGAAAATTTTATGAACTAGTAGTGCAGATAATATGCAAGTTTCCTGGAACCTGACGGCAAGGAGAAAGCCGAGAACCTCGGCTTTCCCTTCTTCGCCGGAACTCTTTCTTCCCCGGAACTCTGAACACTATTCAATCTCGTTCGCCACAAGAGTTGAACGTGGTGGTCCGGTGATGAGAAGTTACGGGGGACGATGCATCTCAAACGAAATCAGTGAGTAAAACGTGTTTGCTCAAGAGAAGGTTCCTCGGATTTGAGGTCACTGTTGCCATGGCGACCGCGAGTGCTTCCGACTTCGCATCTGGGGGACCTCGCAGCTTCTTTTTATGATTTAAAATTCTCATCGTCCCATTAGAAAAAGTGACCAAGTTGGCATTTTTACAACGTGGAGATTCAAGCACAATTGAAAAAAAAAAAGCTTGCAAACTTAAGAGCGTATTTTGCATCGGATGATCATAAATTTGCTTAGAACAGATCGAAGAAGTTCTCGATTGGAATTCACGAGCTTTCGCTCTTGTTGTCAAAATCATAAGCTTGAACCGGCTCATGATCAGTGGCTGAGTGTCAATCGCTAATTAATTTTAATTGGGTATTTTAAATTAATGTCCACACTTAATTTATATTTTGAAAAAAAAAATATTTTTTATATTTTTTTTAAATGATAAAGTAGTTTATTAACGAAAATGACAAAGGGCCCTTGTAGTTTTTGCTTGGAATTGAGCTGAGGGGCTCGTAGACACGTGAGACGCGATGGACACGTGGGGGGGCTTCCTACTCGGTATGGTAGGCCACTGCGCAACGCCGAGTGGCTGACCCTGACCGCCGCAGAGTGGGTCCGTGTTTTAGGTCAAACTCGTTCCCTCACTCTCTCTCTCTCTTTACCGTGTGTCGTGGCCGGTGGGAGGAGCTTCTCTTACTTTTTCCGAGCTCGCGCGTTTATAAATACGAGCACGACGGTTGATCGGCCATCCAGGTGATCCTACAGCTTCCCGCCTTCTCTCCTCCTCTTCCTCTTTGCTTCGAAAACAGAAATTCTTTGATTCCATCACTAGGAAAACAGTTTCTCCATTGGAGGAGAATGGCTGCCATCATGAAAATGGATGGCCAAGTCACGAAGCGGCCCTCATTTTTGGTGGGTGCCCCTCCGGTTTCCATCGTAGAGAGGAGGATGGTCTCCTTTGGCCTGGGCACCGGCTCTCCCCTTCCGGCGGCCCGCACGAGGAAATGCCTGCGGCCGACCATGGCGGTGGTGAGCGACAGAGTGCAGAGGGCCGCGGTGGCGGAGAAGGCCGTCAAGTTCAAAGTGAGGGCCATCGTCACCATCAGGAAAAAGAACAAGGAGGACCTCAAGGACATCATCGGGAAGCATATCGACGCCCTCTACGATCGGTTGGGGAAGAACGTCCTCCTCCAGATCGTCAGTACCGAAATCGATCAGAGTACGCGACGATTCCGCATTGATCCTTTTCAGCTAATTGGTTCAAGTGTGAGCGAATTTTTAATGCGTTTGATTTTGTTTTTGTGGTGGCGACGAGTAGATACCAGGTCGGCGAAGAGGAGCAACGAGGGTGCGCTGAAGCACTGGCTCAAGAAGTCGAACGTCAACGCCGAGAAAGTGGAGTACACGGCGGAATTCGAGATGACGTCGGACTTCGGAACGCCCGGGGCCATCACGGTGATGAACCAGCACCAGAGGGAGTTCTTCTTGGAGAGCATAGTGCTCGAAGGGTTCATCGGCGGACCTGTCTATTTCACATGCAACTCCTGGGTTCAGTCCACCACTGTTCATCAGGAGAAGAGAATTTTTTTCACCAACAAGGTAAAAAAACACTAAAAAACTCTCTTCTCTCTCTCTCTCTCTCTCTCTCTCTCTCTCTCTCTCTCTCTCTCTCCACATAAGACCACAGTTGCCATCTCATGGATTCTAGAGTCTTGTCCTGCTATTTCTGACATCTGTAAAACACTACACATGTCCCTGTCTAGAACAACCAGCCTAAAGTCTTTCATCTGCCTCCCAGAAAGAGCATTTCTCCTTATTCCAAATTGAATAAATCTTCAGTTAAAGCTGCCCAGCTTCAAATCCTCAAGCAATTCCACAATTTTTCCATCCCTACCATTAAGCCTATTACAACGGCAGCATTGAAGTACGAAGAGTACTATTTTTCTGCAACTACCGATTTATTCTCGAAGTTGAATGAACTTGTTAGAGGAATTTAAACGCCTTTCATCTTAAAGGTTTATGAATAATGAATGGTGGCGAAGCTGATCTAGGTTGAAGCACAGCTACGTCTTGAACGCATGCGGATTCTGCTAGTGATCTGTGATGACGACTGACGATTGTTTTGTGGGGACAGGCTTATCTGCCGTCGGAGACTCCAGAAGGGCTGAAGCACCTGAGGGAGAAGGAGTTGAAGGAGATCAGGGGAGACGGGTCAGGAACCCGGAAGCTCACGGATCGGATATTCGACTTCGACGTCTACAACGATCTGGGGAACCCGGATCAGGGTAGAAACATGCAGAGGCCAACGCTGGGAGGGGAGGAGATTCCATACCCGAGGAGGTGCCGGACCGGCAGGACCCCCACGGATTCCGGTCGGTACCATGCTCTATCTGTTTCTTCCTTTTTCCAGTTATCTTCTCAGTTTTTCTTTTATCCCGTGTTCTTGTGTTTCGTGTTTCTTGGAACGAGAAAATGATGGCTGCGGGAAAGCTTATTCCACACGGATTGAATACTTTAGTCGACTATGTAGCTATATTTATTGTACATGCGCTCAATTCCTTCTTATTTTAAGAACTATAATATTAGTTTTGGGTCGCTATAATACTGGTCAGGTTTTAAACTTTCCTTTTATAAAAGTTTATGTGAGGAAGATGACAGCGATATTTGGTTCACTCATGGGCCCAGCTTTCTTTTCTTTAATGAGTTTTTGGGACTTCTCTTTCAGATCCCCATCTTTACTCTGATGTTTGGAAAAAAGAAAACGGCCTTGCCTTTCTTCGACAACTAAGAATCTTCAAAACCAAATTTTAAAATATTGTGGCGTATAGATCTTTGTTTTACTAAGTCAGGTCTCGGCCATAAGGTGATCTTCGAGCCATCTTCTGTTTCTCGGATGATGAAGTAAACAAGGAAATATCTTTGCCGGTGATTGCTGTAAATAAGATTTTTTTCGGGATCCCAACGTTGAAATTAGATTCAAATCTGAAGCTGGCAGTTCTTTTTGCAACAACCCAACTAAGCTTTTTTTTTCCCTCAAAAATTACTATTGGCTTCATTTGGAAATTTAACAAAGAAGATGGGATAATTATTTCCCACTTGGTTGACATGACATACACAACTTTTCGATAGTAGGTTCGGTGTCTCCTCCTACTTTAGCCACTTTTACCCAAAAAGAAAAATCCTTCTATGGCGCAAGTTGGAAAGGGAACGCTGGCCGGAAGCTTCTTTGGAGCAGTGGTAAAACTTTTTCTAAGTATATCTTTTTGACCCCAGTCAGTAAACATGCATGAAAATTAAGGAAAATGCAATTATATTTACTTCGATGAACTATATTTCATACTATTCAAACCAAAGAAATGTATGAAAATTATGAAGGTTAAGTTAATCAGACCGTCTAATCTGTTCCTTACTTCTTCCCCTGAACTACAACAGATATATCATGTGAGAGCAGGATCGAGAAGCCCAATCCAATGTACGTGCCGCGGGATGAAGCTTTCGAGGAGATGAAGCGGGAGATGATTAAAGAGTGGCGGCTCAAGGGGATGCTGCACAGCCTGATACCTTCACTCAAGGCCTCCATCTCGAAGGACAACCATGACTTCAAGGGCTTCCTCGAGATAGAAGGGCTCTACCGCGAGAGCCTGGTCCGCAAGTTTGGGCTCCACGATGAGATATGGAAGAAGCTGCCTCTGCCCAAGCCTGTGAAGAAGATCGAAGAATCGAGCCTGGGGCACCTGAGATATGACACTCCCAGTATTCTTTCCGGTGAGAACGCTTTCCTTCCTTCATCTTTTGGAATTAATTCCGTCAAGATTCCAGCCCCACCAGTGGGAAGCGGCTTCATTCCCTGTCATTAATGGCGCCCTTCAATCGAGCAGCCAACGCTTGGATTTTTTTTAAATGGTTGTCTTATCATTGATAATGCATTAATGGTTGTTTTAAATTGCGACAGTTGATAAATTTGCATGGCTACGAGACGACGAATTCGCCCGTCAGACCCTAGCCGGCGTCAATCCCGTGGGTATCGAAAAATTGAATGTAAGAGCTCTCTCTCTCTCTCTTCCTTATATATATATATATATATATATATATATATATATATTTGATGATGACTCATGGTTGGCATACTGCATCATATTTGATACTTAAAAGAAAACAAAAAGAAAAAAAACATATAAAATGATATATTGATCATCATTTTCTTTTCCTCTTGACCATTTATCATTTTTAGTTAAATGATTGAGTTGAAACGTTAAGTCATTGTCAATATATATATATATGCCAATTTGAGTGTCACATCAATACTGGGAAAATGAATCAATTACGCATGTGACCTTTAACTTTTCGAAAAGTGTGAGCAAACGTGCCTTAAAAAGTGCGGAACAACATGTTCCCAGTAACTTCGCAAGCAATTGGCTGTTTAAAATCTCTCCCTCTCTCTCTCATAGACACGGAGAAGGCACGCCCTGAGTTGAAGCCCTGGTCTAACTCTTACAATATGTTTGTGGTCGCTTTTTGACGGCGGAAGAATTTGGTCAGCGCCATTCTAATTTACGAGCACTGCCTCCGTTGTTCAGGTGTTTCCTCCCGTTAGCAAGCTTGATCCGGAAGTGTATGGCCCCCCTGAATCCGCCATTAGAGAGGAGCACATCATCGGTCAGCTCGACGGCATGTCGGTGCAACAGGCTCTCCAAGAAAACAAACTGTTCATGTTGGACTACCATGACATTTACATGCCGTTTCTGGACCGGATCAACAGCCAGGATGGCCGGAAAGCCTACGCCACTCGCACCCTCTTCTTCCTCACGCCCTTGGGCACCTTGAAACCCATTGCCATCGAGCTGAGCCTTCCGCCGACGCTGTCCGGTTCTAGCTCGAAGCGAGTGCTGACGCCGGCGAGCGACGCCACCAGTCACTGGCTGTGGCAATTGGCTAAGGCCCATGTCTGCTCCAACGATGCCGGCGCTCACCAGCTTGTTAACCACTGGTAAGTCCACGCTTTGCTTTTCTTTTGTTCTTGGAGTGGAAAATTGTCTGCAATTGGTCGCGTTAACTTACCGTCGCCAACTGTTTGATGAAATGCAGGCTTCGGACTCACGCCTGCGTGGAGCCGTTCATACTGGCAGCACACAGGCAGCTCAGCGCCATGCATCCCATAATGAAGCTGTTGCATCCCCACATGAGGTACACGCTCGAGATCAACGCAATGGCCCGGCAGGTACTCATCAACGCCGGAGGAGTCATCGAGTCGTGCTTCACGCCGGGTCCCTACTGTGTGGAGATCAGCGCCATGGCCTACGACAAGGCTTGGCGCTTTGATCAGGAGGGTCTGCCCGCAGATCTTTTGAGAAGGTCAGCAGCAGCAGCCTTTGCCTCTCTATCATGTAATTCTGCGTGTTTGCTTCATGGTTTAAAGGAGGCAAATTTTAGACTCACATGGATTGCTTTGCTTGATTCTTGCTGCAGGGGCATGGCCGTCGAGGATCCAAGCCAACCACATGGGCTTAGGCTGCTGATCGAGGACTACCCTTACGCAGCAGACGGGCTGCTCATCTGGTCCGCCATCGAGACGTGGGTCAACGAGTACGTGTCCTACTACTACCCGGACGCGGCCACCGTCCAGGCAGACGCCGAGCTCCAGTCATGGTACGCCGAGTCCGTGCACGTCGGCCACCGTGACAAGCGGCGCGAGAAATGGTGGCCGACGCTGAACACCCCGGCCGACCTTGCCTCTATCCTCACCATCCTCATCTGGCTCGCCTCAGCCCAGCACGCCGCCCTCAACTTCGGCCAGTACCCATACAGCGGATACGTCCCCAACCGGCCGCCGCTGATGAGGCGGCTCGTGCCGAGGGAAGTGGACCCGGAGTACCGGAACTTCGTCCAGTCGCCGGAGAACTACTTCCTGACGTCGATTCCCAGCGTGCTCCAGGCGACCAAGTTCATGGCGGTCGTCGACACGTTGTCGACTCACTCGCCGGACGAGGAGTACCTGGGCCAGCGGCCGCACCAGTCGACGTGGAGCGCGGACCTGGACATGATCGAGGCGTACTACAAGTTCGCGGCTGAGATCCAGAAGATAGAACGGGTCATCCAGCACCGGAACTCGGATCCGAACCTTCGGAACCGGTGCGGCGCCGGCGTGCTTCCATATGAGCTCATGACGCCAAGCTCCGAGTCGGGCGTCACCGGAAGGGGGATCCCCAACAGCGTCACAATTTGAAAGGGTCCAGATCCAACCAGGAGATTCTTTTAGCGAGATATAAAAGATCAGCCAAATTAAATAAGCACCGAGCCTAATCGGTAATTTATGATGTAATTATGTAATTTTGTACTATAATAATGAGATTTATTTCAACATGTCTCCACCAAAAGCTCCACACACAAGGCTTATTCGGAGCGTCTTGCATTGTGATATCCAAGCCTTTGATTCGTGGGCGGAGGGAGGGGGGGCCGTTTAGATCGTGACTCCATCCCAGCTAATTGAAAAAATATTAAAAAAATTGAAATTGTTTAGTTGAGTAATGTACTTTTTAGATCTTGGTTTAGTCTGACCTTACCCGGATAAGTTCGTTGTTGGACCATTGGTTCCGTCCCTAAAAAATATCCTCGCTCTGCCCTTGTTTGATCCAACATAAGGTGACAGTTCACAGAAAAAAAAAACAAAAGAGAGAGAGAAAGAGTTGACTAACATGATAAATATAAGTCTTTTTCTCTCAACTATTCTACCAAACTAAATTAAAGACATAGGAATCTAGCACTTAAGGGTCTGACAGTCCGGATAGTTGGTATGTTCCAGAGCAAGGGCCAAAACCAGACCTCTTCAATTTTTATTAAAAGACATTTTAATCAATATGTGAACATTCCAATGTGTTTGTCTTAGTTCAAGTTATTTTTAAGAGAACGCTGATGTGATGTCATAAAAACCATCTATTTTTCTTATTATAGAAACAATTAAACTTAAAAAATGATTAATTTGATATATGATTCACATCAAAACATCTTCAAGATCATATTTATACAGTTAAACTAAACAAAAGATTGTTTTAGCAATCGATTTTGGGGTGTTTGGTTTTTGTCCATGATGTAGTATTCTGTGATCTACCAATTATATATATATATATATATATATATATATATATATATATATATATATATATATATATATATATATATATATATATATCCACACCTGGCTTTTTAGGGGCAACTTGTACCATATTTTTTTGTGCGTTCTAGGCAAAGCTAGAAATAAACTAAAAAGGAATACATACTTAGATTTTTAATCACATGACCAACTGGCGGAGGGGAGGGTTCTAGGCAAAGCTAGAAATAAACTAAAAAGGAATACATACTTAGATTTTTAATCACATGACCAACTGGCGGAGGGGAGGGCCCGCCTAGGCCGTGGCCCGCCCTTAAGTAGCTAAAAAAATTACATTAAAAAAATAAAAAAAAAATTAGTTGTTTAATGTATTTTTTTATTTAGATTCATTTTGGCCCTACCCAAATTTGAGGTTGTATTTTTTGGCCCGTCCCAAAACGAAATCCTGACTCCACCTCTGCATATGTAGATTTTTAATCACACGACCAACTGTTCCCGAGGAAGTTGCTGCAACAATAAGGGCAAGGGTTGATAGGCGGCCAGTTCCAATTTTGAATCTCAAGCATCAACTATGCAAAAGGAAGGCTTTGTGGTACACCATTTATCTCTCGCCAGCGAATTTCTCCAGTAGTCAACTTCAGGTGGAGTAGAAATATATTCTGTTTCATATGGTGGAGAAAGTGAAGATCAGCAAGTGCTCCCCCCACGTAAAACTGTGGCCGAGGGTCCAACGTACATATATAAAGAAAAGAAGCACTAAATGCCGATGCATTGTTGATTAAATAACTTCACATGATTTAAACGTGATTCGCTTGCATTTGACAATTAAGTTCAGTACCACTTAAAAAATTATATATGACATGGAAGCTGGACATCTACAAAGGCAACCTGATTAACTATACATGCAAATTAGTTAAGACCCTTGTGCACTCTAATTATCCTTTCCTCATTATGTTTCTCTAGCTTAATCTAATGGACAACACGGTAGGTCGGTATATAATTTGTATGCCTTATAATTTATAAGGTTTGTAGAAACTCATTTAGACAGGTAGGAAATTTTAGATATGTCATAGCAACAAGATATGTCCATTGTCACAAAAAACGAGTATGGATATTATATAGCAAGAAAAAGACGGGTATAATATAACAAATTTGTATATCTCGAGAATAAAATGGGAAAATTTCTGCAAACTTTTAAAAAATTTAAAACATTTAATAAATCCTAAAAATTATAAAAAGTAAAAAATAAAAAACTGAAAAAAAAACACAAAAAAAGGTATAATACGTGTTTTATATGTGTTTTTTTATTTTTTGACATTTCTTTAAAAAAGATGGGAATAAAATGAGTATTATACGACTGGCTGTGTTTTACCGTATTATACGCGTCTTTTTTCGATAACATGCGTTTTTTGTGACAGTGGATATGTCATAGCAACAAACAAATTAATTGTCTTCCTCGTTTCCATGCGCAGACTCTCTGTATCCCTCATCTGCCCACCTAGCTTTGCGGGTTTAGAGCTTGCTTCGAGACCAACGTGGTTCAACACAAACTAATTAATTGATTTCAACGAATGAATGGGTAGACTATGGTTCCCGGGCGTTGTCTAGACACCATATCTGGGACGTGCTGCGAGATAGTAATCCCACTCAGCCTTGGAGGAATGCCATTTGGAATGTTGGAGCCCCTCCCGGGGCTGCGTGGATGACCTACATGGCGGTTGAAGGCCAACTTCAAGTTGATGCTAGAGCTCAGAAGCACGGACTCTACCTTGCCTCCAGATGTTATATTTGCAAAAGTGCTCAAGAAGATATCAACCATGTCTTTCTCCATTGCAAAGAAGCTAGAAGCCTTTGGGAGTTAGTCATCAAGAAATTCAGGCAGAGTAATTTCCATCCACTAACGATTAAAGACGCTCTCGTTTGGTGGACTTCTCGCAAATTCAGAAACAAAGTCTTTTTCAAATGCTGGAAGAATTTGTTGCACATAATCCTTTGGTGCATTTGGAAATGGCGCAACAACTGCAAACATGGGGAGAAAGCTGCTATGAACTATAGTGGCAAGGCGCTTTGGAGCTACTTTAGTGACTTTATGATCTCTAAAGATTGGAAGCAAAAAGATAGACAAGCTATCCAAACGTGGTTACAGTTTGGGTTTCCTTGGGGAGGTTGGAGATGGGAACCTGGAATCTCCCACAATATTCACATTGCAGTTTGCCTAACCGAGGAGAACAGGGATGTGGCTGCTCTAGTTAGGGACAGTAGTGGGCGTTATATTTTTGGTATCGCGTGCTGGAGTGATGCAGCCAGAGCCACTGATGAAGCTTGGGTCCTTAAGCAAAGTCTTCTAGCTGTTCAGGAATCTGATCAGAATGTGGGCAACATCAAAGTCATTTGCAATAATGGGTTTTTTCATAAACCGTTGCAGCAAGTGCTTCAGGAATGACTCTTTGAAACACATTTTGAGGGGCGTTGCAAGTCGACTGTGTAACAGTCTGGTTTTCATTAGAAATGACTTGAGGTGTTTCACTTACTTAGAAGAGGTGACAGTGCTACTATTTGCAAGGTATGGCATCAGCCGTCTTCTGACTGGCGGCCATACAAAGATATTTTGTAAATGGCTAGGATCCCATGGATCCCATTTTTGTTGTAAATAATCCTTCATTTTTTGTCAATAAAATCCGGGGTAACCCCCCAGCATTAGTTCTCCGGACAACAAATTAAAGAATGCTTCTGCATTTAGACACGCGAGATTGTGATTCCTAGTACCATACTTGATCTCTTTATAAAAGCCAGGAACGCAATGGGCGGCACAAACGAGCTAGTGAAGATTGCGCAAGCAACTTGTAGAATCTGTAAAGATTAAGCGAGGTTTTGCATATAATAACTTCTAAATGTCATTTAGTAGTAAGTACGAATATTCAGTTTCGTTGTCGCAAGCAAGATTATAAAACTTTGCAACCATGATCTTATAAGTGCTTATTTTGGTCCAATTGTCGCTACGCACAACCAGAAAATGAATAACAAATTAATCGAAACAGGTTCAATGAATATCCTAATGTGAGTAGAGTACTAAAAGGTTTATATATATATATATATATATATATATAAGTTGCTTGTGTAACTCAGCCATTGTAGTTTTGTGTTACCCAACATAAATCTGCTCCAATCATTGGGATAGGTTGATGATGCTAATGTTCCTATTACCAAACGACTGCTAAGATTATGTTTGATTGGATGTTATCACAACAGGCCCTCTGGTCCTGCTATTTTCCAAACAATCAGAACAGTTTCAATTAACAAGGAATGACGCATGCCAGTGTTCCTCAAGTTACCTGGCATGTCCATTCTACAGTCCCTCGTCATAGATTAATGCAGGAAAATACCGAATTTGTAACGCACGAACAGTATGTTCTATGCTTCCTCATCCGTTGTTTATAATTCGGGTGAGCGAGAGGGTTATCTCATTGCTCGGGCGATAGCAGAAGCCCCCCTTCATTTCTCTTGCCCTTAAGGTCCATGTTGTGTCGGTACCAAGTGGTCAGATCTCCATGTGCTTCAACTTACGGATAGGTCTCACCCCATTGTGACATAAGAGTAGCCTTCCATGGGTTTCGTACTGGAGATGCGCTTCCAATGCGCCCCAAGTCCACCTTTGAGCTACAATTCGACATAAGAGAACTACAGTGTTTGCAGAACGCCGTTACAAAGTATGTCCTGTTTGTCCGAAAATTTTATTCCACATTGTCATGGAAAAAAATATAACTTTTAATTATATAGTATAACCGAAATGTCTTGATACAATACCTTGTACATCAATCCACAAACTCAAGGTGGAATTAGAAGGCATTGAGCTCGCGCCCTCTAATGGTTTACATAAGCCAAAAACCACATCCTGGCCTGAACCTTGCCGAGGGATTTACGCTGTTAGTAACTTTGTATATGTTTTCTTGAGGTATTGGACGTTAGATCTTTTTGCTGTAAAGAATTTGAGAATACTGATCCGATCTTCTCCACTTAACTTATATGAACTTGTATCTACATGCATTTAGAATGCGTGATTCGAACTATTTTCACTCCTATTCCACATCATCTGAGTTTCAACGCATGTTGGTTCTTTAAATTGCCTTGATCATATTTTCCACCAGTAAGTTTCTCTTCGATTGCAACTCTTAACCTGAGTAACTGCATTTCCGATGATAGTACCACCTCTCCGCCGGAAAAACAGAGAACAAGGAACGGTAGTGCTATGAGCCCACACCTTCTCAAGCGTCTTCTAGTCATGTCATTCACGCTTCTTGTGGACCACCTTCTTCCAAATCTTGCAAAGCGTCTTTCTGATTAAGGCTTCTTCAAACTTGCATGAATTTCGAGGACTGGATTTTCTCCGTTCTCCTTTTGCTCGCATACAGTAGAGGAGAAAAATTGCTTAATAGAAGCCTAGCATGAGACTTTTTCATGTTTCGATTCTTCAATGGTGTGCCATTATCAGGTATGGTTTTCAAAGGAAGATAAGTATATGATGTTGACCTTGAGAAACAGAAAATCTATTCTTTTTAAGTACTTAATTCAAGGAAATGGCCTCTGCTCATTTGGAGAAATTCTTCTCTTTGTTGCAGAAAGGTACTTGTGCCCTTGATACAATGTCGATTGTCTCATCCACAACCTCCACATCGAACATGAAAATGCCCTTCAACCATTGCCGGAGATACATGAGGGCATGTGTGGGCCACTGCCCACACCAGCCCATCACAAGTTTCATTGAAAAAACTAAAAATGACACTGTGATTACTTAAAAAATGCATTGAGCTTTCACATCAAATCTACACTGGTGACTAGTGCCCATCAACCAGAACATTCTGACTCCGCTCCTGCCATTAACCAGAAAAGGAACCCGATACAAGGACAGAATGTGAAGACAAAATGGGTTGCGTGCTTTAAAGGTGCAGGCAACTCACTCTCCATAGTGGCCCCTGCATATGCGTCCAAAGAGAACTTCTCATTTCTTTATCCCATTGGTTAAGCATTCTCCATCAAATTGATGGAAGCCCGATTATATGTAATGCACAAGATGCAGGTATTGCCAGGAAAGTAGCGGACTACTTGTCCCAGCACAATTCTTCCTGAATAAGTAAAAGTCTAAGGGCATGTGTCGTTGAGGAACCCGGCCGTGGTCTGGACCTCTTCAGCAATAGTAGTGTCTGAATCGCAGCACCTTCCATCGGTGCTTCCTCCACAAGAGGAAGCAGCAGCTCCGCCACTTTCAGCCGGCCTCTGTTTCCACCTTTCATTTCTTGTTCATGGCTCCGGCCATATAGAGAGGACGAACCCAGGATTGTACATTGCTATGCTTCAGTATGACAACAATTGTTTCCTTGCACTTCCAAACACATGAGTGACACTGGGTATATCGTTGTAGTTCTATAAGATAGTTAGATATAAACTCTAATTGGATGTTCAATTGGGTGCTTCAGCAACAAGTTCTAAGAAAAGGATTTCATGTAACGTGGGTGTTTTCCTCGCCATTCACTAGTGGACCTGCCGTGGCGTCTTCAAAATCCAACACGGGTGTACAATCATCCAAGTAATCAAACAATAAGAAAAAAATAGTATACAGACTGGATAATGTCACCCAGATAATTATCAAACAATAGTATACAGTCTGGATAATCGCTTCTGGGTATCTATCATTCTGCATGAAAACTCCAAAATCTCTCTCTCTCTTTCTCTCTCTCTCGCTTGCGCGCGCGCATGGGATCAGTCCTGCTTTCCACTAGATATCATATTATTACTGCCAGACCTTTGAAATTCTTCAAATTTAGAAGGGAACCAGGAACGCAGATCTGTACAGGCAGGTCCCTCTACATCACAAGGACACCATACCAGTTCGACTTGCAAACTTCGAGATTTTTGTTAGGAAATGGAAATAAAGGCATCTCTGCGATTACAAAGTTGCAAACCTGGACTTTATATAAGGATTACAAAGCCCATATTGTTATCAGATCGTATAAGGATTACAAAGGCCAGGCCCACTTTACATCTGATCATCCTTTTAAATGCCTTTATTGAAAATCTGCAAATCTTATCTGGAACTCAAGCAAATAAAACTCCTGTAGGATAAAACCATGCATGGCTTAATTCTTCTCTTTGTGCACCACCACTAGTACCACTAGTTGAACATTTATGATCTGTTTGAGTTCCCGGAGTACGCAAATCTTGCTAAGAACAAGTAAAGTCTCAATCCGATCATGTCAGGTCTCTCTCTCTCTCTCTCTCTCTTGTGCTTGACATCATCCGGCTTTCGTGTGGCCTAGTGGAATCACACCCAACAGACGATTAGACCGATTGCTCGTGAGAAAAGTCTGCATTTACTCGTTACAGAAGCATGTGTATTCTATTCACTTAGAGAAGCAGCACACGTGAAATTGAGTCAACCTTCATACTCAGAGGTGTTAAAGATCAGGAGTCAAGTTTAATTTGGATCCACAACATGGTGAAGCTCCTCCCCCTTCCCCGTCCTTAGCGTTTAGGCTGTTTCATGACCTGAGTGGATAGGGTTTGGGCTGTTTCATGACCTGAGTGGAGAACTAGGCAACTGTTAACTAGAGTATCTTACGTCCACCGTTTTGGTCCTCTTGGAGTAGCACCAACGAGAATCAAACTGATGACCAGACTTTCACCTTCGACCAGCTACACTATGCTCCTTAAGGCCACCAACACACTGAATTGTATTTCCATCCAACTACAAGGCTGCCAAAGAGCCAACAGATTTTCATCCACAGAAAAGGCCCATGCAAACTGCCGAAACAATGTAATATATTGTCGATAGATAGTGCCCCGCCTCAAAAAGGAGATAATTAATTAATTATCCTCCATTCAGCCCCCAATTTTTCCAGTATAAAGCAACTTTCAGGCCATTATTGTTCTACAACTTGATGATAATGCCCCCATTTTCGAAGAGCTTTTTCCTGCACAAACTTTGACTACAAGGGTCTAGATTAAGAGCAAGCTCATTCTCTTTAATAAAGGGATGCATGGAGGCCTATCCCCCAGCAGATGGTAGAAGAATCTTGGCGTCACATTCTGAAATTGTCAACGGTTGGTATACATCATACATCAGAAAATTTCCATTTAGATGATGAGAATCCAACATGGGCACCATAGAATTCTACTCCTAAACGATTTCCCAAAGAGGGTAGAGGTTAGCCAATGGCCTCTTCTTTCCCATCCTGATAAGCAAGATTCGCCTATCAGAGGACAAGTAAGATGGCACTAGGCGGCCTTACACCTGTGTACACAGTATGCTCATTGACGACAGCATGGTAGCCCCTGCAACCGCTCCGGTGGCTTGTTCTTCCAAATTCTAACATCATTAGTAACACTCAGTCTTAGAGGTCGTCATGGCGAACCGTTGCTATACAGTGGTAGGACATAGCTGCGGCTTGGTAAATCCATTAAACCGAACCTTTTCTTCTCTTGGATGAGACCAATCACAAATTAAAGCAACGATGTCACATTCATGTGCAAGTGTAACAAGCTTAACTGATCAAAGGGCCATTACATTCTTATGTAGAGAACTACAAATTTCCAGTTGTTTCTCTCAGTGTATGAAGCATGCACTGCTGCACCACATGACAGTACCGATATAGAAAACAAGCTCACGCATGCAGTGGACGTCTGCTCTGGTGTGATTTTTCGGCAGAGAGCATGTAAATGCACCAGATAATGTGCTCACAACTATTGCAATGGCAGACGAGGCCTTAAAGATAGCATCTACGTTTAGTGATGTGATGACTGCAGCTATATTAGATGCTGATCAGTGCAAAGAACTGAAGATGGGGTCTTGGGTGTTGCTGAATCCCCCTCGTTTTATTCATCTCTGTTACAGACCTCCAAATGGCTCTGCAAAGATGAAGCTGGCAATCGCTGGGAAGGGTTTAACATTTGATTGTGGCGGCTAAACATCAAAACTGGGCCAGAATGTAGCATTGAGCTCATGAAATTTGAAATGGGAGGATCTGCAGCAGCTTTAGGCGCAGTAAGACCCATTGGCAGGTAAAACCACCAGGAGTAGACCTGAAAGTAGAGGCCAACAACATCCCATGTTCAACAGCTCCATTCAGGACATGGAGCTTTAAGCTCCTAGAATCCGTAGATCTGTTCAGGCCATGCTTCATAGTATTGAGATCTGACTTATTGCTTATCTAAGGGAAGCCGGCAGGTCACATTAAGTCTACTCAGATTTTGGAGACTATTAGAGATAAGTGCCAAGAGGATAGATGGAGGCAGTGGTTATGGAACAAGGAATGTGTGCCCCGTGCAAAGTAGTTTTGTTATAGTGCTAGCCATGGCAAACTCCAAACTCAAGATCGGCTTCAAGCTTGGGGATGTTGTTTACGTGCTTTTCAACTGTCATGTGGCAGTTAAGGTGCGGAAGGTAAACGCGGGTAAGTTTGGTAAGAAAAGGATTCCACATCGGAATTTCGTCACCGAGCTCAATTGGTGGTATTTATCTAGATTTAATAGAGGATGGCTGAGGAGATGGTGGCGGATTTGCTTACAGACTGCAATTTGCAAGCTTTGGATGGCCAGAAACTCAGGCTGCACGGTGGAGAGATGGTTCAGACTGAGAACCTAGCTACTAACATCTGGGTCAACTGTGTTGATTGCTTTATGCTCAGGTCTAAAGAAGATTCGAAGGATCGAAACGAGCTTGAGGCGTGGTTAGCTACTGATTTTTCTGGTGGATGAGTGGCCGAGGCTTCCTGATAAGGACCTGCGCATTTAGGCAGCTTTTGGGTGTGAAGAAAGTGGCCGGTCGGTGGTCCTTGCACTGGCAGTGTTTGTTTACCAGAACTATTCAGGCTAGGTGATGCTAAAGCAGGTTTTGATATCCTAAGATGGCATCTTATTTCTGTACACCGACAAGACTGACATGAACATCTTTTTGGCTTCTAACAACAAATTTTCGCTTGGTTGGCTGCGTGCTGTGTAGAATTTTTGAAGGTATTTAGTTAATTTGTGGGCAGTCAGCAGTAGATTTTCTATTATCTGAATCAATCCCAGCCTCAACACTGTTGCTAAGCTTTGTTCACATGATCATGGCATAACGGATGCGCCAAGTATTTTTTTTTTAAGTATACATTCAATAGAGACATCCACTAGCTTGCACCACGCAGTAATTATCAGGTAACATACTAAGTTCCGCCCTAAAATTCCAACTTAATCGAAGATATCTTTCCGGCGACTCAAATAGACGCGTTATCCCAAGCTGCAGAAGGTGCTAATTTTCCGGCCGAACAAGACAATTATGAATACTGAACGAGCAATATTGGCCGTGCAGACGATCCACCGGCGACCAACCAAATAGTTAAATATTAATTCAAAAGAACTTCGCAAAGAAACAAATCCCATAGTTGTGAAGGTAAAACAAGACAACTCACCTAGACGGGAAAGCGTCCACATGCCTAAATTCGTTTTTCCGTTCTTTCCTAACACCAAATATTTCAAAATAGAAAGCAATATTAACATTTGTAGGACTAACAAAGGGAAAACCTAAGCGGTTAATTCATCCTCATCCTCTCTCGCGATCTCTTCCATCGTTGGTTTTGGACAAGAATTGAGACGAGACATTAAAAACCCCAAAGCAAACAACATTATTTCCTTCGTTCTATTCCTATCATACAAGCGAAGTACAGGACTTTTCCGCGATTTCAGCAATCCAATTCGTTTGACACAAGAAAGAAGAAAAACAAACTAAAACGAAGGTAGGATACCAACGGCAACGGAAGCAGAAACCCCCGTGCAGCGGAGGATAAATAGACGGCCGGAGGCCGTCGAGATCTCAGGCACAGGCGCAGGTGTTCTGTCTCGCGACCGCAGCGACGACGTCACCATCGACGTCTCTGAAGACGAGATAGCCGACTGTCAGCCCAAGGACGACCGCAATGAAGACCCCGGCGTTGAAGGACATCACGGCGAGCATGAGGAGGTAGCCGATCGCCGAACTGACGCCAAACGATGCGGCGACGGCGAGCTTGCGGCATCTGGACTTCACAAAGCCGGAAGTAGAGAGGAGAGGAGCCTCGACGACGGAATCGACAGAATTTACAGCGGAGGCCGTCTGGATGCTAATCCGGAGTCGCTCAATGTATTGGTAGAAAGCGGCTAAGAGGAAGAGGGCAAGGAGGGAGAGAGAGTAGCCGAGCCACGTCGTCGTCTTCCACCCATCGAACAGAAGGGTCGCGTCCTTCCCCCAGTAGAACGTCATGTGCATCATCTTGGCGTCGGGATCGGGAGGTCGCGGGATGAAAGCTTGGGGGAATTCACCGGGGAAACGGGGACTCCGGAGAAGACTTTGAGAAGGAAACACAACAGAGATGCCAGAGAAAAGAGGAGGAGTAGTACCGCGAGAAGCGATCGAATTGAAGAGCCGGACTTTGCAAATGGACCAAGAAAATTGTGTAATTTCTACATTGCCATCTCCAGATAACTTTGTCTTGATAAGAATTAGTGGCAACACTCGCAACTATCGACATGAAATGGGGATAGAAGAGGAACAACGATGCGTATTTTGTCCTTGCCGATGGTGTTGCAGTACGCTTCCTCGCGCCGTGTAACGTGTACTAGACAACAGCGTACGATACGACTTTCTCGCCCGACCCGATCAGCACGATAGGAACGGACGAAAGGTCGGATTCCCCAGATCTTTCTCATATTTTACTTTTTTATTTTAAATGTTAAGCTATAATAAACCATGAAACATATTTATATTGTTTCGGTTTCAGGCAACAAACATTCACCAGCATGAACTGCCCGGGTGTCCCGTCCACCTTGCATCCCATTCACCTGGGACATCTGTCGGAGGCCAAACACATCTTTTCTTCTTCGGGCCCGAAGATTTATTTCCGCTTTGGCTCCTGCAGTCAATTTGGTTTCCGTCTTTGAACGTCCTTGTAACAAAACACGATGTATCTGCCATTATATCAATGACATTAGAACATTGGTAATCTCAATTCCCATGAGGTTTTATTCACATTGCCTTGAAAATGCACTTTTTCTTATTGGTGCAACGGATCATTTTCTATTCCATAGATTCGCCAGTGGTCTCTTGCTTATCAGATCATTTAAGCAATTGTTGTTTGACTCCAGCAACTACGTGTCACCAAAACATAGGAAGCCAAAATCTACCATAATACAGTGCAGTAACATGCGTTCAAGTAAAGGAATCAATATAGTTATGAACAGTCACAAGAACAAAAGCTTCTATTTCATTTGGTATGGAGCTAATGAGTAAAAATAATCTTACCTTTTCTTTTTCATCTATTTTAGCATATTTGACTTCACAATTTTTTGTACACCATTTGTTTAGCAGCAAATGGTTGAATCATGTCATTCGCAGATCATAAGCTTGCAAAAAAGACTGTCGGATTAACACATCGTAGCATCCACGGTAAAGGAACGCTGAGGAAAAAGGCGTCCCCTGATAGCAGATGGAAACACCATTGCATCAACCCCAGATTAGTACGACACGTGATCCGGACCATAACTATAAACACCACGTTCATCAGCCTCATTCCATTTCAGGACGCATGTTTATCAACAATATGTACAATGCCAAGACAACAAAACCCCACAATGGATCTCATGAGATTCATCCATTCAGAACTCAATCAATATTTCCATGAGAACAAATATGAAATGCCCACTGATTACTCCAACATGGAACTATTTGCCTCAAGTATGATTTCCTGCATTTTTAAAATCGGCCCAAGGCAAGGAAAATCAGGCTATCATATATCAGCAAACTGAACTTGTATAGAACCTAGGGGAAACAAAGGTCCTCCACGAAATTACAAAATTGAGCTATTATACAACAGACGTAGTGAAAGTGGCTGTTCAGTAGATACTGCATCTTCAACGGCTTAACACATTGTCCAATAGAATACATGTTTAAAAAGGAAAAAGGACAAGACACTATAAGCATATACATATTGATGCTTCAATTTTCTAGCCTGAAATTGCAACGGAGTATAGATAGCTAATCCACAGAATAAGCCTACAAACATCCAAGAAAAGTGCATAACAGATTAACAATAGAATGACATGGAAGCACCAGCCAAAAACGTCCCATTGCAAAGTACGACCTCCTTATCCCAAACACAGGACCATGCCACAACATCTTTATTGCAAGTTTTTGACATCTGACAACAGAGAGCAGGCTAACAGTTTTGCTACAGCCAAGCTGTCTGGAAAAAAAATGCATGACGGTTGTATCTATACATGGAATGAAGGAACTTGAAGGAAATGGAAACCCTCCAAATACCGGAAATAGCAACTAAATTTCACTTCAACTTTGAATTTGTGCAACTAGAATTATCAAAACTGCTTAGATCATGTGAAAGTATCCATGTACAAATTGCACATTCCTTTCTGATGTATATATTTCTTCCATGTTGGCTCCGTCAGATCCAGGAAAGTACCAAAGAGGTAGAAGAACTGCTTGAAGAACATAAGCATGCCAGACAAAGAGCCATGATTTAGGTTATAGAAGACCAAAACATGGCCTGGAAGACCAAACTGTGGGCTGCAAGATCACCATCATCTGCACTAAGAGATTTGGTGGAGATTCTTTTGCATTAGTGTCAGTCAGTAACTAGAATATGTGATGAACTCCCATACGTCACACAGTGTCATTGTAAAACAGCTAATGATATGAGTCCCATTGCATTACCCACTCTCACAGAAAGAAAAATCAAATATAGGATGACCAATCCAACTCCTAACAGCTTGCTTGGACGCATATCATTCTTGGGTAAAACTATGAGAGCCCAGATGAGTCCAGAAAAAAGAAAAGCCATGGTGTAAATCAGGCTGCCGTCTCTTGGAAGTATAAATGCTCGGGGCCTATCTGACCAGGCTCCAAGCAGCATGGAAACCCCTAAACCAATAAGAGTATTGAACATTGGTCCAGCGTAACAACCTGAGAATGCAATTTGGACGCCGTCCCCACCATTCAGAGACAAAGCCACGTTTGACATCAAATCACCGATCGAGTTTCCCCATGCCAATACAGTCAATCCAAGAATTGAGGGACTGATTCCAAGTATTTCACCCACCGCAACTAAGAGAGCTACAAGTTCATTAGCAATAATGTAGAACCAGATGATACTCATAACAAATCCTCCTGAGACCCACGGAAATAAGAACCTCCGGGGGGGTTGTTCTGAACTTGTGAAATAGAAAGCAAGGGTTCCAAGAACTGTGCCGACGATGGCACCTGTAACATAGACAGCCAGACTAACTGATAATGTCCTCTTATCCTGTGTATTATAGAGAACAGCTAGCAGGAGAGGAGCTAAGGAAGCACTTGCAACAGCATACCCTTTAGACCATCTGCTATCCTCAAGAATGGGTATTGTCAACCGTCTTGGCAATGACAAAGGAAGATCTAAAACAAGGAAGAAAATTTTCAAGCAAGAAAACAAAGAACAATTAAATTCATCCTCTTCGCTTGAATCCCATAAGGATCTCTTTTCATCTACGACCATTTTCAGTGACTGATTTGAGTATATGGCAACATTCGATGCCCACATCCATTGGGGCAATGTAGCATACAGATGAGCCACATCATTGGAACCGTCCCCAAGTGTTTCCACATCCAACAATGGACTAAAGATAGAGTCATCGTCTTCGGCCCTCTGAGAAAATACACTTCCTCTCACAGGAAGCAGGGGCATCACCGCGTCTAAATGAAGTTTTCTAGCATGCTTTCTCAGCAACTCATTGGCAGCAACCACAAATGCATACACCAAATATATAGAAACAAATGCTACAGCTCCCCAGACACTAACTTCACCAACGATCAAAATTAGGCCAAGAGAAACAAGAGTAGCAAGGAAGAAGCAGACGTCCCTGATAAAACACCTACGGTCAATCTGAGGCTCGTATCCAGAAACACAGAGTGATACAGCACCGGCAACAACACAAGTAACGAAAACGGCACCTCCCAGCACGCTATTAAGCCCCACATCGTCGGGACCTGAGCCCACAAATGCAGCAATACTGGCAAAAACATCCGGTGCGCCATTACCAAGAGGAAGAAGAGAAACGCCAGCAACAGTTGGAGGCAGATTCAAGAGGTTTGAAAGCTTCTCTAAGCAACAGCAGAAGTAGTCCGCTGCCGTATTTCCAAGCATATATAAAAGGGCAAGAAGCCAGACGCCCAGAAACATGTAACCAAGAGGACGAGCTCCGTCGCACTTACAGTAGAAAAACCTCAAGTAATCGAAGAACCCACCCGATGCACAATGCGAATTCGAGCGTAAGAACTCACAAGGGTTAGCATATCCATAGTGCTCCTGCAATCCCGGGCAAACCGATGGTCTCTCAATCGTAGCATTCTTCTTCATGCCCAAACTATCATCCACCACCACGCTCGAGGAATTAACCCCCGATCCCA
Organism: Nymphaea thermarum; assembly: GCA_011799765.1. Taxonomy (NCBI): domain Eukaryota; kingdom Viridiplantae; phylum Streptophyta; class Magnoliopsida; order Nymphaeales; family Nymphaeaceae; genus Nymphaea; species Nymphaea thermarum. The sequence goes on from JAANDH010000354.1 coordinate 258,059, forward strand.
CCAAATCCGTTGGCGATTTTTCCATGAGAACACGACCAGTGAACGGGTTCCTCTTCAAATCCGGGTAGTTGCCCATCGCCAAAATCCACTCAGGAGAACGAGCAGCAAGGTTTTCACGAACAAAAAAATCTGGATTGTACAACGAGTAGACGAACAACAGGGCACATAAAGAACTGACAATCGACCGAACGTTCGATTTCTTCTGATTCCTGGGCGCCATATCCGAAGCTCTAGGTCCCAGAAATGGGAAACTTCAAACCAGGCGCCGCAAAAAACAATCCGTCACATCAAATTCCAAGAACGACCAACCAATCCCCCAGATAACCGTCCATAGATTCAGAAAACTTGCATACTTTCGAACCAACAATTAGATTAGATGACCTTGCGGAAAATCAGAAAACCCTAATCGGGAGACCATGACCAGAAGCGACCCCAATAAGGACGAAATGAGGTTGCCAAACGAGTACCGCGGATGAACAAAAACGACCAAGATGATGCTCCTTCGTTTTGCTTCGCGCCCACCTTGCGTTTCTCCGCTGCTGATAAACTCTTGCCCTTGTCTGTTTGCTTGCGTAAGGGGACGATCATGGAGGGAAATTTCCGGTAGTTTCCCTCTGTTTCTCTCTCCCTCTGTCGTGTCTACGCCTACAAACGGATCGGATATACTCTTGACTTACTAGATCCAAATCTAAATGCGGATGGGCTTGTGCAACAGCAGCAGCCTCAACAACGGGTCGGGCATGAGCCGATCCAATGCTTATGATCCGGTTGGTGATGAGGTATGAACAAGAAGATACAGGTTGCAATTTATATCTTTTTTTAACCATGCCAGAATCTTACCATGGAATCTGTTTAAGACCCGGAATTTACTAGAGTAAGAACATTAAAAATTATGCTATTAAATCAGGCTAGTGCTTGGTTTTGAATTAATTGTGACACGGATCCAGTTGTGAAGCAGCAGCCAATTTTAAGAGAGTCCAAACTGTTGATACCTCTAAACTTGGCATTAACAGCAGACGTTTAACCAAATTGTAACTAAACAAGACTTAGACTGGAGTTGACCACCTTCATGTTCAATAAAGCTTAAATGTTCAGTAATATAATTCATATCTCTTAAACTCAATCTGGTGGATTTTTTTATTGTTCTTTATCTTAGATAAACAATGTACTTGTTTTTATCTTGATAAGTTAACAGTAAGTGAGAAGAGTATGACCTACTTCTTATTTTGTCACTTTCTTTTGTGCCCCCCTATTTCAACCATTTTTTTTTTCTTCTTTGGAACATTATTATTTGTTTGCTTTCACATTGTTCTTATTGTTTTTCTTGATTTTAAGAAGTCGTTTGGTAAGAGAGATGCTTTACGAGTGTCTCGTGAATCTGCCATAAAAACAAGATAACAAATATTTCTTAAGATAAATTTATGAGACAATCACAAAGTGTCTTTGCTGCCAAATAATCTATAAATGAATGAATTGTTTTTTCTGTTACGGCTTTCTTTCTAGCAACTATAAACTGTATAGCATATAAAGTATTTGATAATATGGTTAAATGAAAGAAATGTCCACAATAAACGAGTGAATGAACAGCTTCATGAAGAGGAAACGGGAAGAAAATGTTTTGGAAAATATTGCATCGGCATCACACATGGAATTTAAATAAAAACAAGAAAAAAGGCAGTTACTTAAGCGTAAATTTCGGCCCAAATTGGCCCATAGCAATTCATTTCGGTTCAAGCCACTCACAACTTGAATTGGTCATGAATTAACGAAACTGCTATTTAGTTATCGAAGTTTACAAGATTGAGCTTTTTCTTTTCATATCGCTTCTATTTAAAATATTAGATTTAGGTTGTTCTTAATCATTTATTGATTTTTATTATTTTAAAGCGATCTTAAGATGTGCACTTTTTTTAATCTTTCATATTTGTGCCTAAATATATAATTGTAAAAAATCCAAATTATAAGGGAAAGGTGCATTGTCTTTTAATTTCTAAATCATAAAAGAATGAGATCATGACACTCTAATTGATAAGTTTATCATCGTAAGTTTCCACACAATCTAAAACCACAAAAACAAGGGTTCATCATCATTCATAAGGGTTCATCATCATTCATATGCTCACAAAAAAAAAAAAAAGTTTTCAAGGAATTATTAATTTGACTTGATTCCACTCGTAATGAATCTTTTTGCTGACATAAAATTGGTACGTCTACTGAAATTATGGGAGAAAGCTTAGGTCTATCATGAAATTTCTAGTTGTCTTGTAACGGTCGTATGAAATTGAAAGCACTACTTGTCAACCTGCCACGTGTTCCATTTAACGTGGAATAGCTGCCTTTGTCCGGATATGGACGAAGTACAACGATATGCTGTTTTAAATTAAGCCCACGAACGACACTCCTCCACCTAAAGCTGAAAAAGTCTATAAACTGTCGTGGCTTCTTGTGAGAAGTGGCCTTAACCTTAACATGCTTACGCGATTATCAAATGGGAACGGTTACTCAAGGATGTTGAAAGACTGTAGAACCCTTACATCTGAAACAGCAGTGAACGGATTTATGCGTCGATTTGATATAGAAGGAGGAGGTTAACGTAAATTGACATTGTTGAAATGACTGTAGAACCCTTACATCTGAAACAGCAGTGAACGGCTTTATCCGTCGAAGGAGGAGGTTAACGTAAATTGACATTGGCAGAAGTCGATTATACTCACTGATGCAGGGGGTCCCCCATCCGCAATCTTTGTCACTTCGGTTCCGTGAACGCATTGCCGTCCTCGGAGCTCCTCAACAAGCGTACGTCTTCTGATATCGGTTTCCCCTCGCCCTTTCTTCCTTCTCGTCCGACGGATCGTCTCGTCGAAACGCTCTTCCCGGGAACCAGCGACCGATAAGCAGGGAGCTCTCTATCGCTCTCTCCCTCTCCATGGCGCCGAATTTCGCTAAGAAGGAATACCAGTTCCTTAGGGAGTTAGGGCTGGCGGCCCGGAATCAAGGGTGCTACGGTAGCGGAGTCTGGAGGGGGCACGGCCCCACCGTCACGTCCGTCAATCCCGCGAACAACCAGGTTCGATTTCGTGACTCATTTGTCATCGGAATCCGATCTTTTTTTTCCTCTTTTGGTATAGCTAAAAGCTCACCCTTGTGGTTGCTGCATTTTGTTTTAGTGACTCTGTTGTCGTCCGTTTTATCGGAATCGCAATGGACTAGTTCCTTGTGGATTATCAGAACGGCCATTCTTTCATGATCGGATTATTCTGATTGGATCGTTTTTTTGTTTGTTTGTTTGGTTCAGCCTATAGCAGAAGTGGTGGAGGCTTCAATTGAAGACTACGAGGAGAGCATGGTCGCTTGCGCTGAAGCTGCGAAGTTGTGGGTGCAAGTAAGAGGGTTTCTTCTTCTGTTTGCCTGATCTATTTCCCTGTAACTTATACCTTTTATTGTTTTGTTGCACGGTGAAGCGGACTTAAGCTTCTTAGATTGTGAATGCTAGTGAAAATGTTTATTGTTTTCTTGTCTGTGTCTTGACATGTTTCTGTTTCTCTGATTTTTATTGGAAAAAAATGTAAAAATTTGTTTAACGTGTGACGTATCTGTTCATTGTAAGATTTGAACTGGTATGACTTCTGGATTTTTCTGTTTTCACTTTGTTTCTTTCCTTACGAGACTTTCTATATTTTGTAGTCTGTGGTTGTAGCTGGTTTGCTTTTGTACGTGCTTTGCAGAGAATCAGAGATGTATTTGTGTACGGATTTTTCGCCTGCTGAAATGCTTAAATGAAACTCAATAAGTTGATGGAAGTACAAAAGGAAATAAACAAAAGAGAAAAAGCTAGAAGATGCGTCATCGGACAAACGATGAGAACATTCACCCTCCCCTTCTCCTTTGGGGATCAAATGGTTCTCTTACTGAATTTTCCCTTCCAGAATATTGGGAGAAGCTGGGATGTTGTTTTCTATCTTAAAAACGTAAACTATAGCCTAATTCAGTTTTCCTTTATTGACCTGATGTGTCTTGAAGGACTCCTAGTCGGTATCCATGTTTTAGAAAAAATGCTGAAAAGGCACAAAGATTGTTTGTTCATGATTCCTCGTATTAGAAATGGCAGCATTTCTAAGTTCTTGGTTGTTATAAGTTTGATGTCGTAGGCATCTGTTGAAAATAGAATGGTGTGGTCATGTTCAGGGGCCTTCATTTTGGTGTTCTTTATTTTTATCTTTTGAAGTCACAGAACCATCATTCATGGTGACCAAAAGGAGTCCTTCATATGGGAAGATGCACACTCTTTTACTGTTTCATCATTTAATTGTTTAATGCATTAATCTTCTTCAGAGGATTTGCACATTTCATGAATAAAGTTGGTGATTCTGTAATGTTATCTTTTCTTGTATATATCAGATTCCAGCACCAAAGCGCGGAGAGATTGTGAGACAAATTGGTGATGCCCTGCGTACCAAATTGCAGCATCTTGGTAGGCTGGTCTCACTTGAGATGGGGAAAATACTTCCTGAAGGAATAGGGGAGGTTCAAGTATGTTCCTTTATCTTTATCATCATGCCTTCCCTAATGTGAACATTGTCTGGACTAACCTTAATATATTCTTTACTACATTCACATTATTCCTGAAGTGAATCTCAAGAGTATATGTCATTGTCCTTTTTCCTAAAATTATTTGTTTTTTTGTTCTTAAAATATGTAAGATATTATCTTCCTGATTGTAATGCTAGATTGCAAAGTATTCTGGAATTTTCCCTATTCTCATTTTTCCACTTTAAGATTGACTGTTCGCTGGTTTACTGCATTCGTTTTAGTACTTTTTTTTTTTTTGATGACTGATCAACTCACTATCTTTGTTTTGTGTCTGTGTCTTCTGTAATTTAATCACCATGCCTCTAAATAGTCCTGATTCAAGCAGCTAATTTGAAAGAGTGCCTCATCTGTGGACCATTTCTTCTCCATTTTGTTCCTGCTGGACATCTTGGCAGTTATGCAACAGCTTAAATTTTTCAGATTATAACTGAACATGCATGATGTTGACTGTATTTTTAAAATCCCATATGGTGTGGAAGTTCAATCATGGTAATTGTACCCTCCAACTATGGGGCACTTGAATCACATTTCTTGCTTGCCTCATGAAAAATGGAAATAAAATATGCATGTTCCATTTACCCTCCTCGTTGCTTCATATTTTTAACTATCACGGGCTTTCTTATAGGCATGTTAGCCTGTAGGCCCTGTACCTGTATAGCTTTAGTTCAACTTCCATTAGATTAATATCTGCATAATTAAGAAAACAAACTTTTTCTTTTTTCCTTTGTATTGACCTTAAATGATGGTATCTCATTCCACTAATTTTCAGGAAATCATTGACATGTGTGATTATGCGGTTGGATTAAGTCGACAACTGAATGGATCAATCATTCCTTCAGAACGTGAGCCAACAGTTCTAATTTTTGTTATTTAATGGAATATATCTCATTCTAGCATAGGGATTCAACTAGTAGTAAAATAATTCTGCATTTTTCCTTTGTGAGAAAGTGTTTCTCAAAGTTTTTCTCTCTGAACTGTGCAGCTTGCATTTTGGGTAGGTCAAGTTGCAGTTTTTTATTTTATCTTTCCAGGAAGTACATTACATAAACATTATTGGCTATTCATATTTCCGAAAATATTTTAGCAATAGTTCACATGGTGATCCACATGCAGAAGCCTGATATGTTAGTGTTGACGAGTCTTATATTGTACGGGTCCGGATCCGATCCAGATCCGGTCTGCCCTAAGGATTACTTAAGTCCATGTAAACCCTAATCTCTTTGAGTTAATGAAATTTAGAAGAGAGAGAGTGTCTGGCTGTGAGTGCACGTCAGACCTCCTCACCCGTGGTTTTTCTTCCCTCGTGTTGAGGGTTTTCCACGTTACGTTGGTGTGTGATCCTCTTCTCTCGTGCATATTTTTATTCTACATGGTATCAGAGCCGTGAAGTTCCGACATTATTTGTTTTTTTTTGTTTGGTTCGTGTTGGAGGAGCCATCGCACGCACCAAATCACTGTTCATCGCACGTATCAGGGTCTTCCAGCGTTCATCGCCCGATTGTGCATCTCGCCCGACTGTTCATCGCCCGGTCACTGTTCATTGCCCGACGCCTGATCCGACGCCCAGTGTCCAGCACCGCTCCCTGGCCGACGCCTGCGTCCAGCGCCGCCGCTGCTCCCTGGCCAACGCCGCCGCTGCTCCCTGTTTCTGTGCGGCTTTGCTCTTGTCCGCCTGAGGCTCTCTTCCGCTGCTGTTTCCGCTGCCGCCTGAGCATTAGGTTCCGGCGAAGTCCTCTCTGCTGCCGCCTGAAGCTCTCAGTCACCGCCTGCACCCGTCTCTGCACTGGAATCTCCTGCGACTCAAACGCTGTCGCGCCCCTCTGGTTTGTTCCCTTTTTTCCGGCGACCCTCTTTGGTTTTTCCGGCGACTCTTTTTCTGGTTTTTTCCGACGTCCTCAGCTTCGCCCCTGGTTTGTCTCCTTCGCTGCTCTGTGCTGCAGCCGTTGTTCCTTTTTGCCAGTTGTCACAGCCGCTTCTAATCTGTGTTTATGGCTGACTCGTCTTCTTCTTCTTCCGTCAATACCAACCTACCTGATGTTACGTCTGCACGGAGCGATCATGTACCGGTTCAGGTTACCACAGTTCAACTTAACAAAGA